>NQII01007423.1:7641-39179 GCA_002778355.1 Clitarchus hookeri
AAAATTTCAGCTGTTAGGTAGAACTGATGGAAACTTATTTCCCTGTTACAGTTTAAAAATATCAGCGCAGATTAAGGTGCATAGGTCCTAGTGACATGGCGTTATTTTTCGACCGAGGAAGAAACCTGAATAAGTGGAGAGAAGCTTCTCTCTCTCTCTCTCTCTCTCTCTCTCTCTCTCTCTCTATATATATATATATATATATATATATATATATATATCTGGCGAGTCCGTCACTAGGTCCTGATCGGTGAACTACTTTCCTACATTTTGCCGGCCAGTGACGCCATTTTGCAAGCGTGTGCGGCTAGAAATAGCGGAATACGTGGCTTTGTCACCTCTGTGTTGTTATTTACTCTGTGGCGTGGTCTTGATTCATTTGGCGCCTCAGCTCGAACGTTATGGTGGCCGCCTGGTTGAAGGAATTTTGCATGTCTGAGGCTTAAAAGCGTGGGAGCGCTAGGGGAGATCCAGACATGGGCATCAACTCTCTCATCNGGAATTTTGCATGTCTGAGGCTTAAAAGCGTGGGAGCGCTAGGGGAGATCCAGACATGGGCATCAACTCTCTCATCGCCTCTACGCGCAAAGCACTGAACTGGCGTGCAGTCTTACCGTCGATAACGCGTCTCTACGAGACTTTCAGCGGAGATACTATCATTTTATGACGTAATGACAAAAATTGAGGTTTGATGCACCTCGTTATTTCTATTTTAATGTTTTGTATCTGAATGTTCATAGCTGAAAATTACCGCGAAAGCACCTGCTTGAGCCATCTTCACTATCACAAAAACATACTTTAGAGAGAAATGGGGAAACTGGAAAACGTACACAGACGCGTGACGTTTTTTAAATGCTATTCATAAGCAGACCTCACTCAGACACGTTGGACGGTTTTTTAATAAAACGTTTTCTGCTGGAGCTGTGCACGCCGTTCGGCGGCCCACCCAGGNCTCAGACACGTTGGACGGTTTTTTAATAAAACGTTTTCTGCTGGAGCTGTGCACGCCGTTCGGCGGCCCACCCAGGCGGCCACCTTGAGGGCGTTGGCCACGGAATATCAGTTATTTTATATTTGAACCCTATATTGTTCAACTTGTGGCATCTGTGACTTCCTTATCCTCAGATAAATATTTTTATACTGCATGGTTTATGCCAAATGACACTGAAAGTAATTTAATAATTGTACTGATTTTGTAATGTACAAATAAAATAAACCAAACTATTTGCAGAACATTTAAAATGGGCATCTTAAATATGTTGTCTAAATTCATTTTACGGTATGTTTAGCAAAAGTTATTTTCTAAAAATTTAGGGGCAGTAAAAAAAAAATATGCAAAAAATTTCCCTACATTTAGTAATTTTTTTTAAANTTATTTTCTAAAAATTTAGGGGCAGTAAAAAAAAAATATGCAAAAAATTTCCCTACATTTAGTAATTTTTTTTAAATTGCAGAAACATTTCATTGTACAATTTTATAGACCGTCTTGAAGTAGCTCTTTGCATCTTATTTCAGTGTGCATNAATTGCAGAAACATTTCATTGTACAATTTTATAGACCGTCTTGAAGTAGCTCTTTGCATCTTATTTCAGTGTGCATTATTTACTTCTGTACGTAAGATGGTTTTCATTATATGTACCTTTCTAAAACCGTAAAATTATTGATTTTGAAGTGTCACTTTTGCTGAATCCACTCGATCTAAAAACATTTCATCAGAGGAAAAGGTAATGTGTACAAGTTGAACAGTATGTGGTACAAATATAAAATAACACGTATTACCGCGACCAACGCCCTACACACGCTCGCACGGCCCCGCGGCCGACACTAATACTCCGAACACGAAAACCGAGAGAGCTTTAATTTGTCGCAAATGAGGCGTGCGTCTGGCTCCCCCGCGTGGAGCAGAAGGCGCGGAGGGACGCTCCCTCCCTATCTCAGTCGCGTCATCTGTTCCGCGCTGGATGCTGTCCTCTCGAGCGTGGCTGGACCACACAGGCGCCACCCCGGGGGTTCCCCCGCAGCCTGCTGCAGCTCACGTCGCCGCCGACACTCCCGCGATATGGCATTCCATAACCGCAGCCTACTCGCGGTATCTTCACACACTTTTCCAATCGAACCTTCGGAAAATCTCTCCATGCATGACGTGTTCCGTTATCTCCTAAATATTTTATGTCTCACTAGCGTTTCATACTTCTATCAAAATAAAGGTGTACTATTTTTTCGTTAAATATGATTTTTAAACACATCATATTTAATAGTTACAAATAATTAATATAAATAAAAACAGGGATAAAATAGGAGNATCATATTTAATAGTTACAAATAATTAATATAAATAAAAACAGGGATAAAATAGGAGTGTTGGTAATGCCGAGTAATAAATAGTTGTGCAAAACATTAGTGCAATGAGTGCCCACGAATGAGGTGTGATGTCCCTTTGGTGTAATTTTATAGTCTTATTTAAAACCGGTGCTCGCGGTGGCCGAGCGGTTAGACTGCTCGCCTCCCTCCAAGGCGAACCGGGTTCAATCCTCGGCCGGGTCGCCCCCGGATTTTCACATGTGGGAATCGTGCCGGACGATGCCACTGGTCGGTGGGTTTTCTCAGGGATCCCCCGTTTCTCCGTACTAACCCCAATCACCCTCATTGACTCTCAAGACCTCGCTGTTAAAGAGTCGCCTAGATCTCTTAACTTACGCTTATTCAAAGCTACGTTTGTATGAAGCGCAGGAGAAGTCTGAAAGCTGAACTTCTCCAGGGTTTGAGAAAAGTTGGAAATAACCGTTAATGGATTATAACTCTAGTACTGGGATCACAGCAGCGCGGAAAACGCGAAGCGATAACAAAAATTCGCGTTCTTGTGAGCTGTAGTTCTACCAGCTCGCGACCAACACTATAAGAGATATGCAGATAGTTTCTTGGCACTACAAACTAACCTCTTGCACGACTGCCATTAATTGTTGCGGAATTTTTACTTTTTTTTTTTTATTATTTACGCGTGTTAGTGCTTGATATGTTCGCAGCAGCAGTTGATGAGGCTAGAGAATGTAGTGTCTACATGAATGGTGTCTGTCACACGTGAGGAATTACTTTATTTGACGTTGTTTTCTGTCGCTTACAGCGCGGATCATGAAACACGCTTCCTCTGCTACGTATCATATATACAGCGTGTTTCAGAAGGCCACCGACATACTTGACGAGCATGGAGAGGGAACAGAATAGAACAACTTCGACTAGGAACCCATGGTCTCCAAAGTTATCATGAGTCAGCCCGTGACGTTTATTGGAAACGCCGTCTGCACTGTCAACTGTTACACAGAGGTATTGGTTCGCTTACGGTAGCACAGTTGACCGTGTTGTTTAACGTAGTACACGGACAGTTCGTAGCTTCACTTGCGTAGACGTGAGTTTCGTAGATTGCGTTCCGTAGTACGTTGGTGTTACCTGGGGTAGTACGTGTGTACTGTATGTAGCCTACTGTATACAGTATGCACGTTTTTACGTCTGCAAGTGTTACCGACACCCGTCTACTCGGCGCGCGAACTGTTTTGCAGTGTTGTGTAATACANACGTTTTTACGTCTGCAAGTGTTACCGACACCCGTCTACTCGGCGCGCGAACTGTTTTGCAGTGTTGTGTAATACATAGAGACCTGAAAAATTCCGCGTTTTCATTTCGGGACAAGCTATAATTCAAAACCCCGTACGTTTGTATTGCTAATGCTATTGGTCTACCCGTTAAATTACACCTCCTGGACAACTTTGAGCCTATAATAAATACACAGTAAAATTCAGACCGAATCACCGTCTTCCGCTAATACAACAAGCAACCAATGAACAGTGATATCTGCATGATTTCGCATAAGAAAATAGAGTATAGCCTACAGGTAACTGAACTCGCGAATTTTTCAGGTCTCTAGTAATACAATGTCGCCCTTATCGCACCCGTGCTTCTCGGCCTCAAACATAGAAAAAAAACTCAATGTAGACGGGAGCATTAATAACATGTCTGGGTAGAAATTTACCCATGCAAGTTGCATGAGGTTGGCATCACTGCTCACGTTAGTGTCGGTGATAATGCTTGGTTCACAAACTGAATATGAGGTAGCCTGGTTTTTAATTTTCTTCGCATTGACCTACCCACGCCAATAGAGCTGGCGAAGTCACATGGTCAACACTGATGAACGTGTTTGTTTATATCTTAATTTTCAAAAGACAAGCCCGCTCATAGGAATGAAATAATTTTGCCAATTTGTACTTAATCGAAGCTCATTAGAAATAGGTTAGAGGAAGCATACAAACATGTCAAAGCACTGGTTTAGTAAACAGAGTTTTAACCTTGAATTATATCCACGCCTTTGATGATAGTCTTATTGGGTGAGACACGGAGACTGACGAAGGGAAATATTTAGAACATACGCCATTGCTTTACCATGTAGTCGCAGAAAACAAAATTTTGAGCCACTTAACAAACTCATAAAACCAATGTATATAAGGAGCCTAAAGTAGCTGTAGTTAAAATATTGGTATATAAATAAAACGTATAATAAATCCCACAGGGAATTATGTCGGATACATAAAAACATAGGAAACAAAAACAAATCAAAATTACAGAACGAAAATTCAAACAAAAATCTCAAAAAATACCAAGGACAACACAACTAAGAAACCACAGACGAACACTGACCCGAAGACAAAATTTCGCACAAGACTGGAAGAAACAGCGATGACGACATAGAACAACACATTAGGTTTTCTTAGCCGAAAGTGTCGCGACGGAGCCTGGTTTGGGGCAGCTAGCATGATCACTCTACGGTGTGAGTAGGGGTGGTGGCACGGAAGTATCGCGAGGTTGGCAACACTTCACGCCACGCGGTGGCAAGGAGCCGGAGGTGTTGTTGACGCGCCATTGATCTGCGGCGTAGCGCGTGACAGGCCCGCGCCTCCACCAATCAGCCTCGCGGACGAATATCGACGCGTGCCGGGTGTGTGTGCGTGCGCGCTGGCCTGTGACCCAGGCTCTGAGACGCCTGCCCATGTTCTGGTGGGGGAGGGGGCGCTAGCAGATTGCCGCCGAGATGTGCCCTGCGGGGTTGCCATGGTGACGCTGAGCTGCCGAGTCTGCCCCTGACGCGCTGGCAACCCGCCCAGCCTGCCCCTGCCTACGCCACCCGCAGGTCTACGGACTCGACCGCCTCTTCGCAGTAAACTGCTTCCAAAGCCCTTGTTGAGATCTCCTTGTACGCGCATTGTTTATTCTTCCGACGTCTCTAAAATTAACATTGCCGTGGACCTCATCACTTTATTAATACGTCTGTAAAGTGAAACTAGAATGATTAGAAAAGAGAATATTTTACGAAGTTGCTATTTTTCTTACAATTACAGGTAGGGGCAGTGATATTTCACTTAACAATTTCGAGACAAGGTACAGTCCAAAGCACTGTAGGGTCATTCAGCTTCTTTGATTGTCTAAAAAAATGTTCTGGCCCGTGTTAACCGTTTGCGCACGAATCACGAAGGTTCAGTGTCGGAGTTACTTAGTCCTGAGCGGCTTGGTCAAAGACGGACACGGCACCAGCAGCCAATGGAGCTATAACAACAGCTGAGGTGTGTATATATTGTTGAAGTCTACTGTGTGCTCCGATTTTTACGTGAAAAGTCACTGGCCCTAATTATAGGTAAGGGCCTGCGAAGTTTGCGTTATTTTATAAGTGCAGACTAAACTCCAAGACACGATATGTTCGTTCTGCGTTCTGCCATTGGCCGACAACTGGTGAGGCATGTCCCAAGGTCACTTAGTCAACAGTAAAGGCTCAACGGTTGAGCAACCAATCTCCCGTAAAGCGGTCTCACAGCTCAAAGACCCCTCATAGTTGTCAATAGCCTATCAAATCACGATTTGAGCTGAAGCAGCTAAATGACAGTGAAATATAGCATGTTACGTAATAATAACGATAATTTTTTTATGTCTCTACTTTACAGGAGTGTACTAAAACAGTAGAAAAAAATCATTTCCGTATTTATAAATGTTGACATAACACTTTTAACTCAACGTTAAGACAAAGGGCTACTTTTTCTCTGTCGTTACCAACTTTATTGTGGTCATGCCAGTTGGTATGCCCGTTGAAATACATTCAGGAAGAGGCAGTGAAATGTTTAAAAGGTTGATTTCAAAAGTACTTAATTAACAACAAACAGCGTATAGTCTGTTACACAACATCTCAACACTTTCTAACTCCGAGGTCTCGAAAATCTCATATATAACATTTGTTGGCTATTTCCTAAATAAATCACATATTACCAGACACCTGAAAATTTAGCGGATTCATTTTAAAACAAAAAAAACTAGAGTACAATTACTGCACTGTTACGTTACTTTTACGGTTGGCCACGCGTTGTTTGACGCCTTCTGGAGAACACTGATCCAATAACAAACGTGCAAAAAAATGCTTACCCAATCACAGTCTTCCACTGACAGAAAACGACCAATGAGCAGCTGATATCTGAATTGTGTCCGAATTCACTGCCCCTTTATCACTTCAACTCGCACAATTCCCCACATTCACTTCATACAATTGTGACGAGGTGAGTATAATTTAGAACACACGTCTTCGTTTCGCAAAGAAAATCAATTGAAAGGCATTTTTTTGCGTAGCCTCAGTTTTTTGAAGGGCGACAGCATCCAGGAAATGGTAGGAAGGTGCTGCGAGACTCTCCAATCGTTCACTCGCCTGTTCTGTGGTCGAACCACGACGTGGCATGTCCCGGGCCGGCGANGTGCTGCGAGACTCTCCAATCGTTCACTCGCCTGTTCTGTGGTCGAACCACGACGTGGCATGTCCCGGGCCGGCGACGAACGCAGACCTTCAAGTGTTCCCTGGTTGGCGAGCGTGCCTAGGAGACCGGCCAGGGGGGCTGACTCCACCCCCTCATGCACACACTTGGCCGCACCCTCCCTCCCCGTGGCCGGGCAGCCATCAATACGAGCGGCCACCCTCGCCGCGGGGGGTTGTTTTATCAAATCACGCCGCCTCTGAGTAACTGTGCGGCACAAATTANAACAAAATAACGGAAAGGCTGTCCAAAGTAAACTGAGCACTTCTGAAATCAACCTTAGAACAAAGCCTTGCTCCTACACTCAGTGACGTGCGCTGAGTAGTGAGGTGTGCCCAGTAAAATTGGTACCGATGGAGGTAAAGTAGATCCTAGGGAAACATTTGCAAATACTTTAATCATTTCTTTCCCATCCTCTTTTTTAATGCATCTAAGTGTAAGAACCAGCAGATAAGTAAGATTGTTATAATAATTTGACAGTGTCACTCGGCCGACGTATGAATAACGTGATGATGCCCACGGCAGTGTTAATTTTACGCTTCGCGGAAGAATACGCAAGTAGAACTTGAGCAGGGGGTTCAAAAGTGCTCAGTTTACCGTGAACAGCCTATGAAAGCAAAAACGCCATTTGAGATTTTCTCTTCACNCAGGGGGTTCAAAAGTGCTCAGTTTACCGTGAACAGCCTATGAAAGCAAAAACGCCATTTGAGATTTTCTCTTCACCATTGTACGTGCTTCTCGCGATCCTAAGTGAGACACGTGTTCGGACGGTAGTGCATGTTGGGAAGAAATGCGTTTGGCAGCAACTTTGTGGCGGTTTTCCGTGTTACTAAGCAACGCTAAAGATATTCTTTGATTGGCCATTTTACCATTGTGACATGGTGAGAGCCAGAATTACATACAAGCTGCCAGATTGGGGCTGAACCTTAGTAACCAAACATGCTAATCCTAAGCTAATTATGAAAAATTAACTTCATCAACTTATGAACCAGGGGACGTTATATATTNAACCAAACATGCTAATCCTAAGCTAATTATGAAAAATTAACTTCATCAACTTATGAACCAGGGGACGTTATATATTGTAGCATTAAATCTGTTCTAGTTTTTTTCCTTTTTTTTAAAGTATTGATCGTATTGATTCATTTATTGATTAAGGTAAATCAGTCCTTGAAGTTAGTCATTTCAGTAGGCTATTTAGAAAGTTCTTAAAAAGTAGTTAATTTTACTCTTTTTTTTTTTGCTAGAATCCATAAGTGCACGTACAGTTTTACATGGCTAATTGTCACTGCCTTAACCACGCACGAACCTAGTGATGGCAGTGGGTTCCGAACCACGAGTGCGTGTTTTTGGTGCAGAGGAGTTTGCTGAGCAATGCAAGGGGTTGGAATGAACCCGTCATCGGTTTAGCCACCTTACGACGTCGGCCTTATGCCTGCGTCCCACGATTCAATCTTGCACACAAGTTCCGGCAGAAGCTTGTACGATACCTGCTATCCAAGTNCCTTATGCCTGCGTCCCACGATTCAATCTTGCACACAAGTTCCGGCAGAAGCTTGTACGATACCTGCTATCCAAGTCTGCATGCAAGAAGGTACGGAGATATCTATGAAAAAAAAAATCTTGTCACACGATGCCTGCTGTCGCACAAGTAAACACATTTGTTTGGATTTTACTTCTTCAACTGCTTAACATTTCCGTGGTTTTTTTTGTTACATGTTAAGTATATTCTTGCTTAAAGGCGTTATCGCAGTTTTCTGAAACAAAAAAAAAAATACATATATTACATGGTGGTTATCACACTCCGCCACCCTCTCTCCAATTGGCTAAAATTAAAACCTTGTAGGAGACCTTCCACGGAAAATTGCACACGAGCAATTACAAAAACTTCTACGAAAACCGCAAGCAGTAGGCTGAATCTTCCATATAAGCGGCCGTGCACGCCTGCGTGGAGTCTTCCAAGGAGACTTCTGCCGTGGCGCATGCGCTTTAGAGAGAACGGAAGACGACTCCCAGAAACTGAAGAAAACCTACCGACGTATGTATGGCGTGGCATGACCCGGGAAACGGTCGGGTTTGTTACTTAGCACATCCGTTCGAAATAAACCTTCCCGTAGTACACTGAGAAAACTAGTTACTGGCATGAGCAACTTGTTAATACAGCTAGTGTAATGTTCAAACTTCTTTGCCACCGAGTCGGTTTCCTTTTAGTTTTATAGTGATGCGAGTTAGTACTAGTTCCTGGGTCTGCAGTCTACGGGACATAACGATCAGAATACTCGCTTCCTACTACGGTGAACCGGTTTCGATTCCCGGCGGGGCCAAATCCGAGCTTTCGCAAGTGGGAAGCAAANCCAAATCCGATCTTTCGCAAGTGGGAAGCAAAGTGGACTTTGCAGTCGGGAGGTGACTTTCTTCTTCTCTTCGCCTCACTCCCATCGGTTCTGAAGACCTCGGCTAGGTGCTGCTTAAATTTCTCACATCACAGTTCGCTTTATCGTAACACGTGAATGCTGGCTGCAGTTTCACAGCGCCATCTGATTAATAATGAAAGTCTTAACGCAAATACTGTATAATCATATTACGCAAAATTCCAACTG
The DNA here is from genome assembly GCA_002778355.1 of Clitarchus hookeri. Classification (NCBI taxonomy): domain Eukaryota; kingdom Metazoa; phylum Arthropoda; class Insecta; order Phasmatodea; family Phasmatidae; genus Clitarchus; species Clitarchus hookeri. Next base: position 17,075 of record NQII01007423.1, read on the forward strand.
TTTTTTTTCTCGTAAAAACGCGGGTTTGAAATTAAAACCAATTGTAAACCAAAGTCACGTCGTTCTTCTGCGCATATACCCAACATTGATTTACCTTAAAGCAACACAACTGCCAAAGTCACATGGTCAACAAAGATGAAAGTGTTTGTTTGGATCTAAATGTTTTAATGGCAAGCACTATTATATTTACAAAATACTTTTACCGATTTGAATTTATTCAAACTGCATTACAAACTGGCTAGAGGATGTATAACAAATCTTAAAGCACTTGTTTACTAAACCCTACGTGGTTCTGCGCAGCTAGCGAGATCGCTTTGATCGTATCTACTCTTAGGGCGAGTCAATGTTGGGAGTAATACATAAAAAATGAAAATCAGTCTACCGCATGACCTACAAGAGATCCGCGGCAGTGCAGTGTTTTCACGTGGCCGTGAAAAGGATGCGCAACGAACTGCAGGAAGGAAATGAAGCAGAACTTTGGTAATCGGCGGGCAATTAACCGCGACGAAAGAGCCAAGAGGTGTTATTGAACTGGCGGCGTTGTTGTTGCCGGGCGAGCAGTTTGGCCGCCAGCAGGATGCGCAGTTGCGGAACTGTCCGCCAGGGGCAGCACTGGGCGGGTCGCGGCTACCAGGTAATTACCACCTGACACAGCGAAGGTAACCGCTTACCACCGCCAAGGTCACCGCCTCCTTCCCCCTCTCGCGACCATCAAGCCTGGTCCGCAAGATGGCGCACATCTCCCGCCACGCCTCGCAACCTTCCAAAAAAAAATATTTACTTCCTTTTAGGCAACTTGGAGGAGCGAGATCTCAGCCGTTTGATAGGCCATATATGTCACAACAGGTCGTGGTTAGTATTCTCCCCATTATTAATTACAAATCATCTATTAGGTATAAATATCGGCTGTTCGCTGTTAATCGAGCGCTTTTGAAAGCCCTGCTCAGGATATACTTTACTACTTTTGCCGAAATATGTAAACTTATCAATGCATTGGACCTTATCACTTTATTTATACGTCTATGAAACTAACCTGCAAATTTTTTAGAAAGTAAAATATGTTTCTATATGCCAGACACAAACCAAATTAAACAAATCTAGTGTCTACAAACTTAAAAGTTACACCTTTAACACCAATGTGCAGTAATGAACGACTTTTCCAAAGGGTGATTTTAAAATTACAGACTCTAACCTTAAAATAATCTTTACCTCAATTGGCAAAATAGAAACTTTAAATACTCCTACATAAAATGCCAAATTAAAGGTGTATATGTGTTAACTAAATATGATTAGACATTATTTATACCGATATTTAAATATTCAAGAAAAAATTGGACAAACAGTGTGAAGGATTTCATAATAATCTTTTACATATTCCTAGCTATACATAATAAATCTCCAGCATTGCTGCTGCAATTTAACATAACTTGCAATAAACGTTAACTAAAATATGATAATTTTGCAAGCAGGTTTTAAGATGTATATGAAAACATAAAAACTGACGTGAGTTGTACATCCTCAATGTGACGCGAACATTAAGTATGTTAAAGAGGATCAATAGCTGAGTATACATCATCTGAAGCTTAATNACATCCTCAATGTGACGCGAACATTAAGTATGTTAAAGAGGATCAATAGCTGAGTATACATCATCTGAAGCTTAAAAGACGCTTTATAAAGTCACTTGGCATATTTAATGTATTATAACACGGCAATGGTTTTAGAGGAAATAAAAAACTTACCAAATTTTGAATTTTTTTTTAATTACAAAAAAAATAGTTTTGCTGGGGGGATATTTGGAAAACTTTCCCAGTTATGCGTACAAATAGACAAAACCTGCGTACNAAAAAAAATAGTTTTGCTGGGGGGATATTTGGAAAACTTTCCCAGTTATGCGTACAAATAGACAAAACCTGCGTACTCGGTTTGCTATTAATCATTGTTGGTGCTTTTGTGAGAACTTTTATCATGTAAACAGCTTGTTATACGTGATCGAGTGTACTGATCTTCATATCATCAGGACGTGAGGTCCCCCATATGGCACAGTTGTCTTGGGAAAGCCAGGAGAGTAAATAAGCTTTTGTGTAGGAATCGATAAAGGCGGTGATGGATTGTCCGCGGGCGAGTTTTAAAAGGCGGCTTTCGTAACGGTACCCTTATTGGTTTTTAAGGCGCGGATGAGGCGAGTAAATTGCAGGGTGCGCGTCGGAACACCAGACCACTTTGCTCCCCCGTGAGGGTTGGCGGACCGAAACTAAACCGAATTTCGTCGCCGCGGGGGATTGTGGGGGGAGGAGTGACGGGGCGGATCGCCTGGACGCCCTGCAACAACGGCGCAAGAGCCGGCCGTACGCGCATGCGTCCACGTGCTTCACGTCGTCCTCGCTCGCGCACGTCCAAAAAATTCTCCTTCATCTAACGGAGATGCGCTGGTAAATATGTATACTGAAGTGTCCGTTAACTCTTCGTGAATTTACGGACACGTTGATTTTCAAATCGGATTTTCCGTAAATTTCGCAGAACTTGCCGTGTATTAACGGAACCTCCCGCTTATTTCCTAGTTAGTTTTGTTTTCTGCCAGTTTGAAAAAAATAGATCAAAATAAGATTATTTTCATAATGCGGGTGTTCATTTTATTCCTGAGCGACATTTGAACTCGAGTAATAAAGATGGAAGTCCATGACTAACCACTCACGTAGTGCTACAACGTTCACACGAAGTCATGGGGTATAACTTCGGTATTTATACTATTTATATTAAAGTTAGCTTATTTTAAGTGTTGCGAAATGCTACAAGTGCCTGGTACTACTTTTTGATGTATGAAGCAGGTTTTACACGACGCAAGATGGGCGCCGATCTTGCGCGAAGTGAGGAGAGATAGAATNCTTTTTGATGTATGAAGCAGGTTTTACACGACGCAAGATGGGCGCCGATCTTGCGCGAAGTGAGGAGAGATAGAACATGTCCTGTTTTTTTTTCAATCTAGACGATGCAAGTTACACGGAACTAACGAGCTCATTGGTCCTTCTGTGCTGGTCATGTGACCTGTTGTACATCAACCATAGAGGTAAAAGAAAATCATCATCTCATGTGTGCGAAGAGGAAGGCAGAGAAGGGAAACATTACTAAAACATGTAAAGCACTCATTTTTCGCGTATCCTTNCTTTTTGATGTATGAAGCAGGTTTTACACGACGCAAGATGGGCGCCGATCTTGCGCGAAGTGAGGAGAGATAGAATATGTCCTGTTTTTTTTTTCAATCTAGACGATGCAAGTTACACGGAACTAACGAGCTCATTGGTCCTTCTGTGCTGGTCATGTGACCTGTTGTACATCAACCATAGAGGTAAAAGAAAATCATCATTTCATGTGTGCGAAGAGGAAGGCAGAGAAGGGAAACATTACTAAAACATGTAAAGCACTCATTTTTCGCGTATCCTTNTCATGTGTGCGAAGAGGAAGGCAGAGAAGGGAAACATTACTAAAACATGTAAAGCACTCATTTTTCGCGTATCCTTTGTACACTTGTAACTGAAATGTTCAAAATAAAAACAACTATTTTTGGGCGGGACAGCTTTAAAGCGGACACCTTTCTGAAGGAAGCACCTTCGTATTTTATATTGTCATGGCTGTTTGTTACTCGCCGGGGCTATGAACTAGTTCTGATGCGAGAGACCATCTTTAAAACTACGTGTAAACTCGTTTCGAACGAAATTGACTTGGCATTCTAGCACGAAATTTTTCGTACGAGATATCGCACGAAAAACATCTGCTTTTGCACGAAGCAAAATTGTTTTTGTACGAAGACACGCATGAGATATCTCATTCAAAAGTATCAGGAAAATCCCATGAGAAACCAGACCACAGATCAAAATTGCAACAAAATACTTCCTTGCATGAGAAAAGTTGATGGCCTCGGTATAGCCACCATTTTAATAACTAAATCTTTTTAACATACGCTGTTTTAAAGTAGGAGCTATTAAGTGTAATGTGATATTGTTGTACTAGTTCATTACTATCACAAAACTAGCTAAACTCAACTGCATTAAAAAAAAATTCCATAGTTCTTCGCAGTGAACTCTTTACACAACTATATCTTCTGCTGTTTTCCTGCCTCTGTGGTTGACATAGGAGGCCACGTGATTAGCAGATCACGACCAATAGAATCACTCGCTTCATGCAAAACTCTCCTGGAAATAGAACATGCGTTATGTCCGNGATTAGCAGATCACGACCAATAGAATCACTCGCTTCATGCAAAACTCTCCTGGAAATAGAACATGCGTTATGTCCTAATTCTTTTACGAGATTTGCCATGCATGAGATATTATCGCATGAGATCTTGTATGAGAGAGCCATCTTGCAGGAGTTTTGCATGTATCTGATGTCATGTAAAAGCCGCTTTANGATTAGCAGATCACGACCAATAGAATCACTCGCTTCATGCAAAACTCTCCTGGAAATAGAACATGCGTTATGTCCGAATTCTTTTACGAGATTTGCCATGCATGAGATATTCTCGCATGAGATCTTGTATGAGAGAGCCATCTTGCAGGAGTTTTGCATGTATCTGATGTCATGTAAAAGCCGCTTTAGCGCAGCGGCGTGCGCTTTGAGATAATTCTGGGAGCGCGAATATCGGTGCCTAAAAATAGGCTTTCGGTTAAAAAGGTAGCTTAGTTTTAATTACATTTTTTTTTAATTTTCTCTTATATTTTACATTTTGTAGTGTGAACACTTAGTAGGCCTAAGGTTTTCTATTATGTAAAAATTCACTATTCAAAATAGACGGCAGGGTTGCCAATCGTCTTGAAAACGTGGAAAACAGGGAAATGTCAGGTAATTTTCAATGCAGAAGTTGAATACCAAGGAATTCTGTCGTATGCAAGCTATAATTGTCTGCTCCATCAAAATCGTGCGTCCATGAAAAAAAAATGCATTTACAATGTGAAAATAAGGTTTTTAAGATTAAATGTGCTATTTTATTGTGCATATCAGTTTAAACTTTACACATGATTACTTCAGTAGCATTTTTAGCCGCGGTTATTGCCATTATGGTGGNTTGTGCATATCAGTTTAAACTTTACACATGATTACTTCAGTAGCATTTTTAGCCGCGGTTATTGCCATTATGGTGGACTTGCGGCAATATAGTGGAACCATCTAATATTTTGGTGGCAATGGAAACAATTGAAATGTGATTATTATTTTCACCATTAAAAAGTATAATTGCTGTAGACAAAGCGATTTTGAAAATTTTAATAAAATAGTGCTCTTACTTAATTTTGATTTGCTGTTTACTACCAGAATTGTATAAAATAGTTTAAATGTTTGCGTGGGTAAAAAAATATTGAGTTTTTCTTTTCAATATTACAGTATATTGGATGTNAGAATTGTATAAAATAGTTTAAATGTTTGCGTGGGTAAAAAAATATTGAGTTTTTCTTTTCAATATTACAGTATATAGTTTTTTNTGGATGTTTTTTTTTCAGGTGCATTATGTTATAAGATCAGAGTAATTATTTTGGTGTAAATGTGGGCCGCGGTATAAAATAAAACAATTTTAAACAAAAGGTCAGGAGGGAAAAATTATTTGCTTCTGGAAATCAAAAAAATTTCAGATAATATTCAAATGAAAAAAAAAAATTGCAAACAGGTAATTTAAGGGGGACTTATTAGTACGATGTATTTCAGACACGTTCCGTTCTTGTTGTCTGCATGATTGTACAAGCCCTGGAGTAGGCTACGTTCGATACGGTAATAAGCACGTGGTCATGACACCAAAATCAAGTTAGGCCCAAAGTACAGGGGGGAAAAAGCATTACAATAATATGGCAGCCATTGAGCAAATGACACCGGCTCTAGTGTCTCAATAGATAGCTGTGAAGTAGAGATGTTGATATCGTATAAAATGTCAATACTTTTATATTGATTATTTATAAATCTATCGTTTTACGAAACGATGCACCGAAATAAAAATTCATATTTTTGCTACATCAGAATCCGATATTTTATGTACTAAAATACTTGAGAAATGTATAATTGCTTGGAATATTACATACTGTGGACACGATGCATTGCAGAACGTTGTGGCGCCTGTTTTTGGCGCATCTTGTCAAAGTAAAAATAACAATTTATTAATTNACACGATGCATTGCAGAACGTTGTGGCGCCTGTTTTTGGCGCATCTTGTCAAAGTAAAAATAACAATTTATTAATTCAATTTTATTCAAAACAGAGCTTATTAAAAGAGCATTAACTTTATAAATATTTATTTCCTATGCAGGGAAAAATATTTCGATTTCGATAAAATATAGTTGTAATATATCGACGATTTATATCGATATATTGTTGATGTAATATCGCCATTTCGATATATCGATATTTTTTCAACATCACTTCTGTGAAGTGTGGATGAACGCGAGCACACTCAGGTCTGTTGAACGTGCCGTATACATATACTCCCTGTCTCATGTAACTTGGCAAGATTTTGACAGTTCGACGAAAGTAGCGCCAAATGTTTACTTTTCGTTTATGTATCNTAACTTGGCAAGATTTTGACAGTTCGACGAAAGTAGCGCCAAATGTTTACTTTTCGTTTATGTATCCTTTCGCCACCAGCTGGTGCGTCAAGTATAGGCTGTATATTTTATCAACACGCTGTCGGCTTATCCACTTACCATTGTATTGTATTGCTAAAAAAAATTTAAGGTATTTATATACTGACNTGTATTGCTAAAAAAAATTTAAGGTATTTATATACTGACATCTGTCTAAAAAATTGGTAGGTTATAAAAGTAAAAAATATAAAACCTTGCAAAAAATTAAATATTTGCTAACTTTTTTAATTTGTCCGAGACAGCGAATTTGGATTAACATTTTCGAGACAGTAATTGTAGCTACTATCACACTTTGGACGTCATAGCTAATATAACTGGAAATAAAAGTAATTCGGGAAACTTGATCGACAACGCACTTTTATTTGCCAACGACTCACCAACGACTATTGATTGCAAAGTAGTAATTCTGCTATTACTGATACTAAACAGTTCGAGTTGGAAATATGTGACGTGGAATAACGTAAGAATTGCTTAAAAACTTAACGCGCATCTCACTTTCTTCGTTTTATAAATACAATATAGTTACAATATGAAAACAAGGAAATGGGTTTCCGGGAGAACAATATGGCGTATAATTTACGTAGACGAACTATTACCGGCCGAATTGAAATTCCTATTACTCAAAATTGCTGTACAAATTATGCAGAGTTCGCGGAAAAATAAAACTATTGGCATCTGTTCGTAAATTTGTTATATATCACACACGAAAGCTATTATTTTCTGGCTGGTAATGCTTCGCAAAAGTGCGGACAGATGGCGCGCATGCCATGACTGGGCGAGGTGTGAGCCGTTTACATTACTCAACAGGTAGCAAGCAGCACGTTAGCCTGCCTCGTGATCCTGTCTTTTTAAAAGTTGACTTTTCTTCTATTACTGGCTTGGAACGACACGAATTTGAAATATATTTCGTCAAAAGAAAATTTTTTTTTAACAATATTATGCAATATTTGTGTGTGCCTTTGGGATTAATATCAAGCATGTATGGAAAGCATGGATGAAGTGTGAGGATACGACGTTAAAAAGGTTTTGAAGTTGCATTACATTTGGATACGGATATTTTTATTGTGTATTTCATTTTGAACACCTTTGCATTACTACTTTATCAGGAAGTTTGGTTTGTAACACTAACAACCACTGTTTTGTGACCACGGAAAATAAAATGCATTAAATTTATCTACGAACTCTTTCTTATACGCGTATTTTCTGCTTTTCTGATGCGCATCGGCAGTGCACTCAGAATAGCCAACGTAATATTAACTTTTATTCGTTCGTGCATCAGCTGATACAGGATTTTGTAAACGGCACTTTGTTTGTTTCGTATACATTAAGTTGCCACTCACTGACTGTCAAAATCTCGCCAACTTACATGAGACAGACAAATTCTCAACTTCGTGAAGACTGGCAACTAGCGGCTCTGCCCCTACGACATGCAACCAACCTTGCAGCGTTGTGTACGGGTTGCATACGTGGCCGGCGTCATAACAAGCAGATATTTCCAACAGGCTGGACTTGGTGCCTGAGTGGCGCGAGCGACATTTGGAATTACGTAACGGTATGCTCAGCACGTGTCGCGATTGGTCGTTCCACGTATAGCTCTGGTTTTTTTTTTCACCATGTGTGGACGGGGCGAAACTCGATCTTATGCCGGCGTAACTATAGTAATTGAAGATTAGTTGAGTGAACTTTAATTATAATTAAAATTGTTATANCTCGATCTTATGCCGGCGTAACTATAGTAATTGAAGATTAGTTGAGTGAACTTTAATTATAATTAAAATTGTTATAAAACTGCACTCACTGGTAGAAATTAAGTGTTAATATAGTAGGGATACTCAAGTGCACGTTGTAAATAATATAAATTACTTAATTTATTTTTATCAAGTGTCGAATATAACACTGTTAACAAAGCATTCATACATGGAGTTATTTTTTTCAATTCGCTATCAATATTTTCGTAAGTACTTCACGTAACATCCAGCTCAAGTGTTGCAAATTGTGTAATATTTTGATGTGAACTGTACTTTACCGAGCTAGCCTCTTNCACGTAACATCCAGCTCAAGTGTTGCAAATTGTGTAATATTTTGATGTGAACTGTACTTTACCGAGCTAGCCTCTTAAAACCAGCGAGCAGTTGAGTTTTCAGCGTTTTGCCAGCGTCAGCCGTTTATAAACCAGAAGCGCACTAACTTCCACAAGTCGGATTGCCCACGGNGTTTTCAGCGTTTTGCCAGCGTCAGCCGTTTATAAACCAGAAGCGCACTAACTTCCACAAGTCGGATTGCCCACGGTTAACTGCATCGATGTGTATAGTTCCAGCCAAAAGTATCATTCACGTGCAACACATCTCGTGACCACATGCATGGTTTCTGAAGGAGTCGGAATAGGCGCGAGTACGTGCATTTTCCAAGTATAAAAGTGCGTTAATGTGCTCTACGTGCGGCGAGACATTTGCGCGTCTACACGCGTAATTTCTTTTTTTGCTCAGCTAACCCATCACTGGTGGTCATGCATTAGGTGCGATGCGTGAGCCCGGGACTAGAATACGCAACGAAGCACGAATGCGTACTGTTTTTTTTTACCTTAACGTCCTTGTTAGACAGTCTAAAATAATAAAATGTAGGTGATTTTATAAACCAGTTACACTTCTTCATAATAAGTATATCCCACAACGTAATTTCTGAATGAAATAAGGTTAAACATACGCATTTTCTTTTTATCGTGTAAGCTGTTATGAGACAGTGTTATGGCTACCTTCTGTAAAAAATACTGCAACATTTGAGGAGTGTATTTTATTTATAAAAGTTATATTTTACAGCTCATTATTATCATTTTATAGTATTTTGAAGAAGAAAAATTATAAATTACTATAGAACTGCGNGTTATATTTTACAGCTCATTATTATCATTTTATAGTATTTTGAAGAAGAAAAATTATAAATTACTATAGAACTGCGCCGATAGTGCATTCTGATTTGAAAAATTTGCAAATGAAAAACGTTTTTCCGTAACGGCAAATATTTTTTTAACTGACGTGGTGCCTTGCAGAGCATGTGGGAAATTTAGGTCTGTTAAGTTATGGGGCACACCGGAGTACTCCATTTATGACTAAGGAAAAAACCCGTATTATATTTAAGTTTACCCTTTCGTTGCTAGTACGGTAAATTGAGCAATTTTTAAGTCTGTGCATAAAAGTTCATTTCTTTCAACGACTTATAGTATAAAAGTTACTATGCGACCAACTAACACGATGTATACATTTCATAGCTCTCTAAAGTTCATATTTAAGGACACGATAAATGTATAATTTTTCAGTTACCGTGCCTATTGGAGGGAAGGGTGGTGGAGAACCATTAAACTGCGCTCACTTCATTGTCCACTCACGGTTACTTCCAACGTTTCTGAAGCCCTGCTAAAGTTCTACTTTCAGGATATTCCTCCGCCTCATGCAAACGAGGCTCGACCGAGTTTGGACAGTTAAACCAAGGGACGATGCACCGCATTCGTGCGCACTCAGTGTAATAATACTTTACATAAGAACTATTTCTCACTAGGGATTAACAACATACCTATCTTCTCCCTTTATTAATTTTGAATTAAATATAATTTATAATGATTGTAAGTAATAATTTTATTAAATAAAAATAATGGCATTTCTATATTAAAACGAATATAAAACGCCTGTGATATCTACATGAGGTACTAATGAAACAACCGCTCACGCCGTACCTGGGGGATTGACAAAGGTTTGATTCAGGAAGAGTTAATAAACAGCCTATGATGGTCTGCAGGCCGGGAGGCGAGCAACATGTGCCACTCTTGCGCGCGGCGGTCGCCGGGAAAGTAGATGATGCGGTTAATTTCCCGGCCGGCGACCGTGGATAGGGGTTTGTCGTGGGAGGGAGGGTTGTTTTAAGATGTGTGGGAAATTGGGGGCTCGGGCTGGTGCCGTGTCGCGCGTGTTTCCCGCNTAGGGGGCGGTGCGGCTGTTTACCGCATCCCCCCCTCCACATCACAATTCAGGCCGATATGATTATTGGAGGAAGCGCGGGGATGGAGTGCCATTAACATAATTGTGCCGTCTCGGCTGTCGTGCATGCAGTACCTGTGGACACGCGCGGGTCTGTCTCTGCGGTTAGCACGCTTGCCTCGCGTCGTGCCCACCGACATTCGCCACTACGTTAAAGTGGACTGTTGTACGCCACCGTGGATTCATTACGCGTATATTTTGCCAGTAACTTACGTGTGAGATTAATACGTGGCTTCGTTAGAGCACGTGACAATATTGAATTATATTTTAGAAAGGAGTATGTTTTGACTTTCGTGTACTACTATCGGCCGTTCACGGTAAAGTGAGCACTTTTGAATTCAACCCTGCTTATATTTATCGGGCGCAGTGACCGCCATGCGCCCAGTTAAGTTGGTAACGACCGTGGGAAAGTTGTTCCGTGCTTCAGCGTTCAATTAAAAGTGTTAATGTAAATATTTGTAAATGCCGGTATGATTTTATTTGCTTTGCGTTTTTTTTTTCAAATGACTATGGGTGTAAGAAATATAAAAATTTGTAAAATATTTATTATGTATTAATTTTACTTGACCAACGAATGTGAATAAAGGGATGATACCCATGGCAACGTTAATTTTACGTATGAATACTCAATGTGTTTGCAAGTAGCCTTCAGCAGGTCTTTCAAAAGTGCTAAGTTAACAGTAAACAGCCTATATCGATTCTCCGCCAGTCGTTCTCAGAAGGTGATCAATAGTTAATTACAATTTATTTCAATAGATAACAAAGAATGATAATTTATTCATCTAAAAGTTACAAGTACATTTGCATGGTATACTACGTTAAATAAAAGAAGAAATTTCAATAGTGAATGCTGAATACTGCGGTATATCAAATTTATTTCTATAACTAAGNTACGTTAAATAAAAGAAGAAATTTCAATAGTGAATGCTGAATACTGCGGTATATCAAATTTATTTCTATAACTAAGATAATATTTAAAAAAAACACGAACATTTTAACGTAAAATCAACACATAATATGGATAAGCGACTGAAGCGTGTCGGTAAGAGAATNACGTTAAATAAAAGAAGAAATTTCAATAGTGAATGCTGAATACTGCGGTATATCAAATTTATTTCTATAACTAAGCTAATATTTAAAAAAAAAACACGAACATTTTAACGTAAAATCAACACATAATATGGATAAGCGACTGAAGCGTGTCGGTAAGAGAATNAAAAAAAACACGAACATTTTAACGTAAAATCAACACATAATATGGATAAGCGACTGAAGCGTGTCGGTAAGAGAATCAAGGGCAAAGAAATGATCGTACTACCGGGGCCCGAGCTAGACTTGAGCACAGTTCTAAGTGTTTCAGCCTGTTCGGTCCTGAATTAATTTACGAGCTTGAGTGTCTCATACATTCAGTATTTTGATGCAAGCTGTACTTGTATGTTGCGTGCTTCTCGTAACCAGGAGACGACGGAATGTGTGTTAATTGATGTCAGCGTTATCCATTTACAAACGAGGCGCGCAGAAACTTCAAGGCTTGTAACACAGGCCACTGATTCCGTGTGTACAACGCCGACCATAACCTCCTTCGTGCGCAACATGTCCTCGATCAGGACACAGCGGCTAAAAGGACTAACCGATAAGTAATTAATCAGCTTGTTTGGGAATTTGCCAAGCTAGCAGAAGACTGGCCAGGTCTGTCCAGAACAGTTNTAAGTAATTAATCAGCTTGTTTGGGAATTTGCCAAGCTAGCAGAAGACTGGCCAGGTCTGTCCAGAACAGTTAATTAAAATGTAAAAGAGAGGATGGTTGACTCGGCAGTGGAAGTTAATTACGCTGCAATAGAAAATAATAATTATAGGGTAAACGTGGATATCAGTTTTGCTGGTAAGTGAAAATACTAATAACACAGCATTATTGGACTTTTTTTAATTGCCATAATGCACGTTTTGGCGAAGTACGGAAAAAAATATTTTCTAGGCCTTCATTTCGAAAAGAAAGTATAATTCAACCATTTTTCCGATATTTACCTCTAAGATGCGTGTTAAACAAAGTAACAAAGAGTTTTCGGAAAATGCGTTCTTTAAAAATTAGTGTATGTATAATTTTTTGAAAAGATATAGAAACAATAAAAAAAATTGTTTACGTTATTATGCTCTTGTGATTTAATACCACGTGTATCGAGTGTGGGCAAGATTTCGGCTTCTTTATAAACTTACTGTTCTTAATTACGAACAGAAAAAATTATGTTGGGTGATAATTATACACTTTTTTTTTTTTGCAGACCATACTAAACTTTAACGGCCCAAATTATTTTGTCTACATAATCTGTTCGTCCAATGAGCGTAATTCTTTAGCTTGCACGACCAGGAGAATCACAAATTATTAGTTGATTGAATATGGCCAATTTTAGTTCGTAGCTGTACGGCATGAATACAAAACTAATTTAGGAAATTTACTGTTTCGTAATTAAATGGAAGTGTATAAATTACTTTTTAACCTATAAAATTAGTGAAAAAAGGGCATAAATTGAAACGTAGACGAAGAAAAATAAATGCGCACTTCTGTGGACTGTTAGGTGCTGTAACCAATTAGCACTTATACGAGTGCGGTACAGGATTAGTGAAGCAAGATAGAAGTGAGTCGCCTATGTCTACGACTGCATCACTATAAGCTAGGCCATTAATTTTTTGCGAAAAGATTAATGGACAGGCTAGACTTAAACATACTACGTACACACGTGCAAATTTCCTTTGCTCATTGGCCACGTGGCTTTGCGAGGAGACAGTTCCCTCCCTACCTGANCTACGTACACACGTGCAAATTTCCTTTGCTCATTGGCCACGTGGCTTTGCGAGGAGACAGTTCCCTCCCTACCTGACTGGACCAATCAGACTAAGTTACTCCGACACTGAACGTCTGTGATTGGCAGACAGACATCTAGACGCGAGACAATTGAAATCATCCAATCAAGAAAGTGGAGTTGAACCGTAAGTGTTTTTAAGTAGAACAAGTCGTAGGAATATTTTCGCGAGNAATCATCCAATCAAGAAAGTGGAGTTGAACCGTAAGTGTTTTTAAGTAGAACAAGTCGTAGGAATATTTTCGCGAGGTGGCCCCAACCATAAGTTCTGTTAGTATTTGTATTCCCATTCACAACCGTTCTATTGGTTTACAAAACACCGGACACGCTCGCACGCACGCACACACACACACACACACACACACACACTCACACACTGTACAACGTTCATTACTGGCCGGCTCTCTGCTATTATACTGACGAGTTGAAAATGTCCCTATTTAACANCACACACTGTACAACGTTCATTACTGGCCGGCTCTCTGCTATTATACTGACGAGTTGAAAATGTCCCTATTTAACATTCTTTCCTACGTAGCATAATATACAATCCATCCTGTTGAGTTGAGTAACTTTACACTTTGAGTGTTCCTGAAGTAGTATTACGTCGCAGAGAACCTTACAAAAACTACTGGAAAAGTAACACTGTTTTTCTTCGTCCGGGTCTTGAAATGATGCGGATGTCGTGTTATGGAAATTTCAATATATCTGAGTTAAATTCAGCCGAAGTAATATTACGTCCGCTGAATTTAACGTAATATTACGTCGGCAGCACCCAAATTTTAGGAGTCGTTTACGGAATTACGTTTAAGCTACTGATAACGCATATCGGACGGGTTGAGTTACAGTATTTTAGTCCCATTGTTCAATTTCCGAGAATACACCCTTTTGCTCCTACTACGCGAATGGCTGACCAAGACTTCAAGATGGCGACAGGTTCGATTGCGTACGACAATCGATGTGAGTCATTTCGAGAGGGGAAAAAAACATGAGGCACCGAGAAAAAAAAAACACGCTGGTTAATTAAGGCCACTAGTCGGTGATATACATGCCTGCGCCTCGCATGTACACCAACTGCTTTTTTTTGAGCAAACAACACTTCTCCCCCCCCCTCCACCATCTATTGCGTCGTAGAAATCAGTAATTTAGCGCCAGCCCCGCACAGCCGACGGCCATTGAATACATCAGTGCATTTTAAATACCTGTTCCCAGCCATATGACACTCGACATTCGCGACCACTGGTGTGGAGAGTGCATCACGCCGGGAAAATACACACACGTGAATAATTATTTGCAAATCGAAACTAGGACTTTTTTTTTTTTTTTGTTCTTTTCGTGCAATGAATCTCTCCGCGGTGAAAGTTAAAAATGGCAGAATCCGTTACACACCCAGTAAATTAATTTGCGCGTTCGTACACGTGCACGAAAACAACGCGCGAGCATCGTGAAACGTGAAACACGTATTTATTGTTTATTTTGAGAGACAGCTTGCAGACAAATATGAGATTACCGCACTTTCCCATCGCTTGCGAATAGCATTGTTGAAGCGAATTAAAAAATTATATTTTAATTGGAAGACGCGTGAACTCCCTTAATTAATAAACTTGTCTGCTCCTGCTGAACGCGGATTGGTCCAGCACTTCTCGGNTGGAAGACGCGTGAACTCCCTTAATTAATAAACTTGTCTGCTCCTGCTGAACGCGGATTGGTCCAGCACTTCTCGGAAGACTTTCGAGTAAAGTTGAAAGTTCAACGCTACCGTAGTCACACGGAAAAATGACTGAATGACTGAGTATACAGTACAACTTTCAGTAAAATCATGAAATATGTTTCCGCATTTTGTGCAGTAGCGAAAAGTTTATTATCAGACAAGAACGCCATTTTTTTTAGATATCTAGTTTTATTATAGTCGACGTATAATGCCTTGTCTACTTAGAGTAAGTATACTCCATAAAAAAATATATATATTATTTTTTTTTTGCGTTATTTAGTGAAAAACGTATTGCATACTTTTTGGTGCTCTTCGCTCTCTCAAACTAGAAGAAACGCATTCTCTTTCTGGTAAACGGACAACATACGAAAATAGGACACAAGTTTTTAACTACATTTACAGTATTTTGTCAGTACGTGTGTAAAACATGAAAATAACTATTATTAATTACCCGGTATTATTTAAAGTAGCTGATTCAACACGGAAAATGCAGTTGACCGCCCCCCTACCCCTTCATTCCAAAGGCTATCTGTAAGCCCTCAATATATATATATATTTAATGACTTGGACCGTTGTGTAAAATATGTTTGCACGCAGGTAATATTTTCGCACAAACGACAGTTCGATTTTAAAAATCCCGCCAGTCAAAACTCACAGTACGGACACCAACATGGCGGCTGCTTTTATTGAGAGTCGTGAAAATAATTATTTTATGCCGCATCGTGCGCACGAGAAATAGACTTTGGAGCAAACATGGCGGCGTCTATTTCTGTAACATTTTACTTTAAACTTGTACTCATTTCGTGGTCTATGTTATCTACGAATCTCCGTGCTTTGAGAAGCTGCTACTTGTACACAGACTGTGGTATTTTTGCGAGAATTTCCCTCAGTTATTGTGTTTGACTTAACTTAGATATAAATAATGTCAGCTCAACTGCCTCGAGGTTCAGACAACTTAGAGGCAGCATGTAAGTAATTCCTCTTCATGTAATTTGTAAATGTCGTGACTGTGCCATCAATTTACGGCGGAGTCGTAATGGTTAATTTATTGGCACCGGTTTATTTTAATCTAACTGCATTAAATGGTGGGACATGAACTAGCTTTTGTGATCTTTGTTTTTCGTATACTACAATCAACTCAAGCAATTATTATTCATTTTCGATAACGGTCTGATGATACAGTTTTCAGATAATTTAACACAGCTTATTGGTACAGCAAGCGCCGAACGCGCGATGAATGAATTGAAAATAATTAAAGAGTATCGTTGCTCAACTCTGATTGAAGGAATTATTAATGCTTTTAGTATACTCTACATCGAAAGAAAAGTTGCCAATAAAATTAGTTTGAATTCCACGAATGAAGTTTTCTGAGCAAAAAGAGAGACGAGGATTTCTAGCCACATGAGTATCAGGCGAACATAATAAATCTGATGTAGTCTACAAACTGCTCATTCCCAAACAAAAAGCTTAAGGCTCCCGTCTAACAGGACGTTGAACTGCGTTACGGTGTGTTGGAAATTCACGCTTTTCTGCGAAACTATTAAACGTGCGTTCAATGTGCTTATCTACGAAAAGAACACGCATTTAGACGAGGGCTGATGAGTGTTTTCAAGAAGTCACTCACATTACAAGCACTGATGGTGAGTACTCTAAAATGGCTAAAAACTGTTTTTTTTTTTCAAAATGCTCTATCTCAGAAAATACGCGTCAGACACAAACAAAACTACTCAAGAACCCTGCATTGAACCTTTTCACAGACTTTCCACCAATAAAATAGTAGGGTCACAGCTGAAAGTCCCATAGGTACACGCAGTGCGACGAGAAGGCAGCACGCAAGTTCAGAGCCTTGCGCTTAGTGGCGATGGCGTACTTGATGCGCGTGGCAGTGCCACCCCTATTGCTGTTACGCCTATTAGCCTCAAACGTGGAAAAAAGCTCCAGGTAGGCGGGAACCTTAAGAAATTATTCAGGTCGTTAAAAATATTCAAAACAACTATTTCGTCGTTATTTTGTGTATTCTGAAGATGTCATAAGTTATTCGTTCAATACTATATGTAGGGGTGATGAAATTATGCGATAATATCTCAAGGCAACTAATATTTCAAAACACTGTAGGGTCGTTTAACAATCATGGTTGGCTGGATTACTTTTTGACACGTGTGAACTGTCTGCCCACGAATCACGTAGGAGCCATACTGGTGTTGCCGAATTCTGAGTGGCTCAGGTCAAATATGAAAACACCTTCTCAAGCAGACAGCAAACAATGGCAATAGACAAACTGCTGTTGGGTGCTAATAGTATTGAAGTCTACCGTGTACTCGTATTTTTTTTCGCGAAAAATTACTAGCTCTACTTATTGGCTCTGCGAGGATCTGGAAACGGGCCTTTTGAATTCGCGGATTCAGTTTGGGACAAGCTATAATTCAAAACACGTTTGTTTATATAACTTTAGCCATTGGTCACGCGGCGTTTGACGCCTCCTGGAGAACGCTGGCCCAATCGTCCCCTTCCNTGGAAGACGCGTGAACTCCCTTAATTAATAAACTTGTCTGCTCCTGCTGAACGCGGATTGGTCCAGCACTTCTCGCAAGACTTTCGAGTAAAGTTGAAAGTTCAACGCTACCGTAGTCACACGGAAAAATGACGTAATGATTGAGTATACAGTACAACTTTCAGTAAAATCATGAAATATGTTTACGCATTTTGTGCAGTAGCGAAAAGTTTATTATCAGACGAGAACGCAATTTTTTTTTTTTAGATATCTAGAGTTATTATAGTCGACGTATAATGCCGTGTTTACTTAGACTAAGTATACTCCATACAAATATATATATATATTGCGTTATTTAGTGGAAAACGTAAGGCATACTTTTTGCCGCTCTTCGCTCTCTCAAACTAGAAGAAACACATTCTATTTCTTGTAAACGGACAACATACGAGAATAAGACACAAGTTTTAAACTACATTTACAGTATTTTGTCAGTACGTGTGTAAAACATGAAAATAACTATTATTAATTACCCGGTATTATTTAAAGTAGCTGATTCAACACGGAAAATGCAGTTGACCGCCCCCCTACCCCTTCCTTCCAAAGGCTATCTGTAAGCCCTCAATATATATATATATATTTAATGACTTGGACCGTTGTGTAAAATATGTTTGCACGCAGGTAATATTTTCGCACAAACGACAGTTCGATTTTAAAAATCCCGCCAGTCAAAACTCACAGTACGGACACCAACATGGCGGCTGCTTTTATTGAGAGTCGTGAAAATAATTATTTTATGCCGCATCGTGCGCACGAGAAATAGACTTTGGAGCAAACATGGCGGCGTCTATTTCTGTAACATTTTACTTTAAACTTGTACTCATTTCGTGGTCTATGTTATCTACGAATCTCCGTGCTTTGAGAAGCTGCTACTTGTACACAGACTGTGGTATTTTTGCGAGAATTTCCCTAAGTTATTGTGTTTGACTCTACTTAGATATAGATAATGTCAGCTCAACTGCCTCGAGGTTCAGACAACTTAGAGGCAGCATGTAAGTAATTCCTCTTCATGTAATTTGTAAATGTCGTGACTGTGCCATCAATTTACGGCGGAGTCGTAATGGTTAATTTATTGGCACCGGTTTATTTTAGTCTAACTGCATTAAATGGTGGGACATGAACTAGCTTGTGTGATCTTTGTTTTTCGTATACTACAATCAACTCAAGCAATTATAATTCATTTTCGATAACGGTCTGATGATACAGTTTTCAGATAATTTAACACAGCTTATTGGTACAGCAAGCGCCGAACGCGCGATGAATGAATTGAAAATAATTAAAGAGTATCGTTGCTCAACTCTGATTGAAGGAATTATTAATGCTTTTAGTATACTCTACATCGAAAGAAAAGTTGCCAATAAAATTAGTTCGAATTCCACGAATGAAGAGTTTTCTGAGCAAAAAGAGAGACGAGGATTTCTAGCCACATGAGTATCAGGCGAACATAATAAATCTGATGTAGTCTACAAACTGCTCATTCCCAAACAAAAAGCTTAAGGCTCCCGTCTAACAGGACGTTGAACTGCGTTACGGTGTGTTGGAAATTCACGCTTTTCTGCGAAACTATTAAACGTGCGTTCAATGTGCTTATCTACGAAAAGAACACACATTTAGACGAGGGCTGATGAGTGTTTTCAAGAAGTCACTCACATTACAAGCACTGATTGTGAGTACTCTAAAATGGCTAAAAACTTTTTTTTTTTTTCAAAATGCTCTATCTCAGAAAATACGCGTCAGACACAAACAAAACTACTCAATAACCCTGCATTGAACCTTTTCACAGACTTTCCACCAATAAAATAGTAGGGTCACAGCTGAAAGTCCCATAGGTACACGCAGTGCGACGAGAAGGCAGCACGCAAGTTCAGAGCCTTGCGCTTAGTGGCGATGGCGTACTTGATGCGCGTGGCAGTGCCACCCCTATTGCTGTTACGCCTATTAGCCTCAAACGTGGAAAAAAGCTCCAGGTAGGCGGGAACCTTAAGAAATTATTCAGGTCGTTAAAAATATTCAAAACAACTATTTCGTCGTTATTTTGTGTATTCTGAAGATGTCATAAGTTATTCGTTCAATACTATATGTAGGGGTGATGAAATTATGCGATAATATCTCAAGGCAACTAATATTTCAAAACACTGTAGGGTCGTTTTAACTATCATGGTTGGCTGGATTACTTTTTGACACGTGTGAACTGTCTGCCCACGAATCACGTAGGAGCCATACTGGTGTTGCCGAATTCTGAGTGGCTCAGGTCAAATATGAAAACGCCTTCTCAAGCAGACAGCAAACAATGGCAATAGACAAACTTCTGTTGGGTGCTAATAGTATTGAAGTCTACCGTGTACTCGTATTTTTTTCCGCGAAAAATTACTAGCTCTACTTATTGGCTCTGCGAGGATCTGGAAACGGGCCTTTTGACTAATTGGTAGAGACATGAAGAATTCGCGGATTCAGTTTGGGACAAGCTATAATTCAAACCACGTGTGTTTATATAACTTTAGCCATTGGTCACGCGGCGTTTGACGCCTCCTGGAGAACGCTGGCCCAATCGTCCCCTTCCNTGTTTATATAACTTTAGCCATTGGTCACGCGGCGTTTGACGCCTCCTGGAGAACGCTGGCCCAATCGTCCCCTTCCACTGTGACGTAAGACAACCTATGCGCAGTTGATGTCGGCATATTAGTACATAAGACTGTTGAGTCTAGCCCGCAGGTCATTGAACTGGCGAATTGTTCAGGTCTCTACGAATTGGTTACTGTGCGCAGCAAAAAAATCCCGTGTTGTCCGGACTGCGGGTTGGCGAGTAAGTTACCAGCTGTTGGTTGGCGAACGGCGTCCCGGCATATTGCCGGCCGGTGACGTCTGATGCAAGTGGCTATTTACCCTCTGTATCGTCAACTATTCTGTGAAAAGCGTGCTAGGGTGCTCTCGGAGTACGCAGCTGGCAATACTGCATCGAGGGCGTAACGCCGTGACGTCGCGGCCAATCACGATGCATCGCTCATCTCCAACCCGCCGAACATCGTGTAAACGCACGTGTGCTTGCGAAACTCGAGTGAAAGTAGCGGCGCGGACGGCATTGTAATGGACCTCGTCGTTCGGACGGACGTGGGAACAGGAATTTAGCGTCGTTATATTACAGCACGTTAGTGTTTGTGTACGTTACCCACGCGTTGCTATTGGCTGTTCGCAGTTAATTGAGCAGATTTTCAATACCTGCTTAGCATGTACTTTACTGCTTGGTTTGTATCCTTCCGCCACATTTAGGTAAAGTAGTTCAATTTTCAAAGTTGTTGGTGAACGTTTGTGAATACTGAAATAATTTACTTTTCTGCATTTTTTTCTTAATACATGTAAGTGTAAGTATGAAGATGTATANGTTTGTGAATACTGAAATAATTTACTTTTCTGCATTTTTTTCTTAATACATGTAAGTGTAAGTATGAAGATGTATAAACATAATTTACTTTTTTAATTATTTCGCAATTTCATTTTACCGTTGCATAAATAAAGTGATTAGCCCCGTGACAGNAACATAATTTACTTTTTTAATTATTTCGCAATTTCATTTTACCGTTGCATAAATAAAGTGATTAGCCCCGTGACAGTATAAATTCCACGTATGGTGGAAGAATACACATGTGCTTACAAGTAGGTATATTTCCAGCAAGACTTTTAAAAGATACGACGCGACGTTTAAACTTGGAACCACGTTTCCTAGATCTGGTCTGCAGACTTCCGTCAACATGTCCCGCCCACTCTTAATCACGACGTTNCAACATGTCCCGCCCACTCTTAATCACGACGTTGAGACATGGAACTTGTTTTTCTTTACATCGCCGTCAACTTACAGGCAGCGTAGACGTAAAAAAGAGTAAAAAGTAAATGAAACTATGTTACATTTACGGTGTGATAAAGAGTACCTGGCCCCCGTTAACCGGACGTGTATGCTCTGATAAATACTAACATAATGTTCTCGGACGAAAAAAAACTTTTTTGACAAAAACTTCAATACCTATTAGCACATAGATTCAGGAAACCAGTACCCGAGTACCGTTTGTTAAATGTCCTTGATAATTAATATGTTGTGTTTATGATATAGGTCGCATGACATGTGATTTAGTTGGCAAAATTAATTAGGAGCCTAGAAACTTGGGCTCCCATATTCCTAAATTTTTGACCTTTCGGTGCTATTTTTTGAAAACTATAATCATTTGACTACAATTAGGTACATTGACGTGGACATTTTATTTGTATATCTCTTTCAAATAATGAAATTTTAAAAAATACCGAGAAATATATTTGCAACTTTGAGATCACGAATAAACACCCCCCCCCCC
>NQII01007423.1:60129-70464 GCA_002778355.1 Clitarchus hookeri
CGCTGTCGTTTAGTGGCCAGACCGCTCCCCCCCCTCATCAAAGGCTTCTGTTCCCGGCGGGGTCAGCCCCGGAGTTCTGCTTGTAGGAAGCATGACGTGCGTTGCTGTTGTTTTCTCGGGGTCCTTCCGTTCCCCGTACCATTGCTTTAGGTAACAACTTCACTTTCCATTACTTCATCAATTAAAAAAAAAAATTTAATGCCAAAATGACTTAGGGCTATTATTGTAAGAAACTTGTTGAATCAGCCCTTCAAATTAAAATACAAAGGTAGGTGACTGAACTGGTTAATCTCCTTATCGTCGAAACACACACAACAAAAATCACATGACATAAAACTCGTCGGGCATAGCTGACGGTTGTGTTTCTACTGCTGAACACGGTCCCGCACCCAAGAGCACTGATTGGTTGTTGTCGTTCCTGAATCGTCTCTGATCAGCACCCTCAGCGCTGCTAGTAGGAACAGGAATGCAGCTACAGGTCCGCGAGCAAGATGGCTGAGTTGTAGGACTCGGGTCGTGCGACTGCAGAGACGGTGGCGTGTTACCGGACAGTCGGCGATCGCCATCGGCGCCGTTCACGAGCCTCGCGGTGAAAGGTCTCAGTCGTGATTTAGCTACCGCAGCCACTTGCAACCTCGGTCGTGTTTCATTGTCTGCTTAATACGTATCTCATGTATCACAAGCGTTTTATACTTCTGTTAACATAAAATTATATTTTTTGTTTAACGGAATATTTACATATATTTTATCAATAAATTATAATATATCCTTTATAATTAATATTAATGAAAAAAAGATAATGTAATTGTGTTGGTAATGCCCAGTAAGAAACAGTTCACATTCATATTATTATTAATATTTAGTGTGCACGCATTGTACTTTTGGTGTAATTTTCTAGACTCAACAGCAGATTAAACAAAGGGACGAAACAGAATACGTATGATTGTTTCAACATATTTTGTTTAAGACAATTTCCGAGACCGATCAATGTAAACTAACTTGAGATACCTTAACCAAACTAGCGTACTTCAGTTTTAATGCACGTAACTACCGTAGCGTAACCACACTGCAAACTACCCAAATACATACCTCTGCTGTAACGCACACAGGCCAAGTTTGTTAGAGACGCTACTGTATTATTTCTCTGGGCGTAAGCCTTCTCCAGGGCATCAGAGATGGGCGCCCTTGGAAGCAGTCTTTTTTTTTCTATAGTTGATTTTAAAAAAATAACTCCAAATAGCCGTAGGCAGTGCCGCCAACACGCGGTACGTTGAACAGTTAGCATGTGTGATGTTCAAAGCTTGGTACGCACACACCACGCCTCTCCTCTTATTTCAGCACGAGTACGCATTTTGTGAGGAAAATATATACTTTGATACCGACTGCAATAGAGGATTATAAATATGTAACTTGAGGTCCGTCAATTCCACAAGTTGATTCGTTGGCATGTTAGACGTGAAGTATTTACACCCCTAGTGTTCGTTTGATCATTGGATCCCCGTTCCGACACGCCCTGCGGACGACTCTAGTCATTAATAAACAGGAACAAAATATGGCCATATCACGTGCAACTTACTTTAATAAAAACAATAGTCTGTAACCCCGATGTCCACTCTAACCTCGAGGTCTCAATAATTAGCGAAATTCGTAGAGCTCTAGTTGGCGGTAATAGTTGTGATTGTAGCACGATGACACGTGGTTGACGGAGCGTGTGTGCGTGTGTGTGGTTGCAGAAGGGCGAGAGTGCGTGAACTGCGGCGCCACATCGACGCCGCTGTGGCGTCGGGACGGCACCGGACACTACCTCTGCAACGCCTGCGGCCTCTACTACAAGATGAACGGCCAGAACCGGCCCCTCATCAAGCCCAAGCGACGGCTGGTGAGTTTCGAAGTACTTGCATCGCCTCGCTGCCTTCTGCACGCCGCTTGTCTTAGTCCTGGCATTGGCAGTCACGCCGGCTGTTACAGCTGCAGCTCACGAGCCTAACACTCTCGCCATACTCACTCTCAAAGAAAGATGTTAACGTGTAGTAGGCCTGAGAGCTGTTCAGTTATGAAGTAGATTTCTTTTTGGCTTCGCTGGAAAATTTAATTATAACATTAAATTTCAGCAACATCATTATTTCTTTAAGTAAAATAAAAAAATAAAATAAAAATAATTGTATGTACAAATAAATTTAAAAAAAAATAAAATTTTAAAAGTTATTTTAAAAGTAATAGGTATATTTAAAATTCATTGAATATCTTCAAATTTTATTAGTGCGCCAGAATTCTCAATTTACAACCACCCATACGTAGAGACCTGAAAATTCGCGAGTTCAATGACCTGCAGGCTAGACTCTTTACTCTTTTATGTACAGATATGCCGATATCAACTTCACATTGGTTGTTTGCCGTCACAGCGGAAGGCGAAGATTGGGCCAGCCTTCTCCAGGAGGTGTCAAACACCGCGTGGACCGATGGTTGACAGTTTATTAACACACGTGTTTTGAATTCTAGCTTGTCTCGAAATGAATCCGCGAAATTTTTCAGGTCTCTACCCATACGCTATTATAACATTATTAAACTTCAGCAGTACTTAGTCAGTTGGACAGTGCATGTGCCTTGGTTCAACTTTGTTCTGCGAGTGTTTAACGATTATTGCTGTTCTTAGTGGTATTGTGTCTGTGTGTGCTTCTTTTTCACCCCAGCGGAATCGACCGAGTTGCCGTCACTTTGCAGGTAACTACGTCACTCAGGCCGTTCCAATGGCGTGGTTTTTATCTGAACGGAACTGTAGCCACCATCACCATAATGCTCTCTCACTCTCACGAGAGATCGATAAGAAATGTGTTCTGCACGTGACATCACGTATTACTTCTTACGCTTTATTGAAAGGAAGTGCGTTTACCTAGGTCTGTTTTATCGATCTGCACTGTAACTGCTTCTTACAGTAGTTCCCACATGAAACGTGCTGGGTTGTGGTCCTCGACTACTGAATGAGAAGTTACTCGGATAATAGGCGTGAATTTGAAACCACTGGAAACTGTTACAAGTTTTCTAGTGAACTCTGTATTTCCGTACGTGAAGAGTGTACTTCTTACATATTCGAATACAATCGTGAATAAATTATTTCTCGTAAGAAGCGGGTAATCTCTTCCTCCATAACTAAACGACTTCACCTAGTCGGAACAAAACTGGGGGGCCGCGGTGGCTGAGCGGTTAGACTGCTCGCCTCCTACCAAGACGAACTGGGTTCACTCCGGATTTTTGCAAGTGGGAATCGTGCCGGACGATGCCGCTGGGCGGCGGGTTTTCTCGGGCATCTCCCGTTTCCCCTACCACTTCATTCCGACGCTGCTCCATAACCACCTCACTTCACCTTCATCGGCTCTCAAGACCTCGCTGTTAAGAGCCACCCAACTCGAACCAAACTGTTACTTTTACGTCCCTAGTTGCCATTACTCAAGATATTTTTATTCTGGCTTGCTTGCTTATTCCTGTACTGTGGCGCCATCTCAAATAAAAAATTTTATGCTGCATCAAAAAATTAACACACATAAAAACTTGAATCTGAGTGAGAGAGCAAAAAAAAAAAAAAACCAGCCATGCAGGTGTGCGTAAGACAATCTTAATTTCGCATGTCCCTATGAGTGGACAGTAAGTAAATTCAGAATGTGCTGACTTCCTCATGCATGATGGTCAAATTCTGTCCCTTACAGCACTGATATTTTTCCTTACTTGCGTTAAACAAAGTGGAGGAGAATGCTTTAGGAAAGGTGTTATGGACAATAAATGACCCCGTGAACACGGCTTAGTTGGGGAGAGACCAGTGTTTCAAACCGGACCTGCCTCTAGCCACTCCTCCTGGTGGGCGACCTCTCATAGGCTGTTCACGGTAAACTGAGCACTAGTGAAATCCCTGCCTTAGATCTACCTGCATTGCACATCGTGTGTTCTTACAACACATGCGAAATTAACATTGGCGTGGATCTAACCACTTTATCCATGCATCGGTCAAGTATAACTGTGAAACAAATAGAAAAGTAAACATTTAACGGATTTGTTAATACTAACTCAAACAGGAATAAAAAAAAAAAATTTAGCAAAAGAAAATAATTTTAGTATTCGCGAATTTTGGCCTAACACTTTTAATTAGCGGTATGATACGGGACTATTTTTCCTCCGCCCTTACCAACTTTACTGGGAGGAAGGTAGGGACACTGTGACCTTTGAAATTAGATTCAGGTAAGGGCATTGGCATTTTTCAGAGGTTTATTTCAAAAAGTGCCAAATTAACAGTGGACAGGTTATAAAAGAGTATTCCAGGAGCACTTCTTCCTAAAGTACTTCTGTTTCAATCAGAAGCGAAAGCTAACTCCGCCCATGGTGTTGATGCGCCATCGGAGACAGCAAGTTTTCACGTGTCATGCTGAAAGACTCTTGGATTTAGTTTATTCGCTGTTTCCCCACACTTCTTTAATCAAACCTTTGACGTGTTTGGTTCTTTACTAAATATGTCACGTATTACAAACTGTTTTATACAGGTGTTTATATGAAAGTATCTTGTTTTATAATAAAATTTTACTTTTACTTATATTCTATCAATAAATTATAATATTCAATTTATAATTAATTTGAATAAACACACGAAGGAAAGAGCTGTGTTGGTAACGCCTAGTAAGAAATAGTTCTTATGCGAAATAATATTACATCGAGTGCATACGAATCCGGTGCGTTCTACCTTTGGTGTAATTTTCTATACTTGGTTAAGCTTTGTTTGCATGAGGCGCAGGAATATCCCGGAAGTAGAACTGAAGCATGGTATCAGAAAAGTTCGAAATAACTGTGAATGGGCTCCATGACAACGATAAACTGTAATACACAAATAGAGACCTGAAAGTTTCGCTAGTTTAATGACCTATAGGCCTAGATGGCACAGTCGTATGGACAAATAAGCAGATATCACATGCGCATTGGTTGTCTGCTGTGACAGTGGAAGGCAACGATTGGGCCAGATTTCTCCAGGAGGCGTCAAACACCGTGTGGACCAATGGTTGAATTACACTGAAGAGCAAAAAAAATTGGTATAGGCGTGCGTATGCGAATAACAGAGATATGGAACCAATCAGAGTAACGCGATGCAGTCGGCAGCTAGATTGGTTACTGCTGCTACAATGGAAGGTTATCAAGATTTAAGCGAGTTTGAACGTGGTATTATAGTCGGCGCACGAGAGATAGGACATAGCATCTCCAAGGTAACGATAACATTTGGATGTTCGCGTACGGCCGTTTCACTAGTGTGCCGTGAATATCGGGAATCCGGTAAAACATCACATCTTCGACATCGCTGCGGCCGTGAAAATGNTATTATAGTCGGCGCACGAGAGATAGGACATAGCATCTCCAAGGTAACGATAACATTTGGATGTTCGCGTACGGCCATTTCACTAGTGTGCCGTGAATATCGGGAATCCGGTAAAACATCACATCTTCGACATCGCTGCGGCCGTGAAAAAGATCGTTTAATAACTGGACAAACGACGACTGACGAGAATCATTAAACGTGACAGACGTGCAACCCTTTCTCAAATTGGCGCAGATTGGATTTGTGGACTGTCCTGCAGGATTCATGTTGTGAATTGCCTCCTGCATACCTTCAGACATTGGTCGAGTCCATGCCACGTCGTCTTGCGGCACGTCTGAGTGCTCGGGGGGCCCCTACATGATATTAGGCAGGTGTACCAGTTTTTTTGGCTCTTCAGTGTACATGAACGCACGTNGTGCTCGGGGGGCCCCTACATGATATTAGGCAGGTGTACCAGTTTTTTTGGCTCTTCAGTGTACATGAACGCACGTGTCTTGCATTCTAGATTGTCCCGAAATTAATCCGCGAAAATTTTTTATGTCTCTACGCATTACGCTTTTCGCGTGCGCGCTAATCCTTCTCCAGGAGGAGAAAGGAGGGAGCAGTTGCGAGTGGAGCAGAGTGTACACGTCATCACTTATTGACGCGGTAATGGCGGGGCGCGAGGACGAGCCTCCGGCGACGCCCACGCCCTCGCCTGCTGTCAAAACTATCGATCCTCTCGTCAGCGGGCTCTTGCCGAGCGCGGGGTTGCTTCCCGAACAGCGTCGACACACGCCGCCGTCGCCGACTCGGACACTTCTCGCAACTACGTTCGGGTTTCTCCTCGCCCCGTCAGTGCCGCGTTGCCATCTGGTATACGCTGTTCACGGTAAAGTGATCACTTGTGAAATCAACCTGTGAAAAATTTCACTACCCCTTCCTGCATATATTTTAACGTGAATACTGACGGGCGCCCTGCTGTAAAGTTGGTAACGATGGAGGGAAAGTAGTTCCGTGGCTTAACGTTGAATTAAAAAGTGTTGCGTAAACATTTGTGAACATTGAAATCATTTCCTTTACTTTCAGATTTGTAATGCATATAACAGCAAAAGTTAGCGAAATTTAATCAATTTACTTTAATAATAATTTCTTTAAGTTTCCCTTGGCCGAAGAATGAATAAAGTGATCAGGCCAGTGGCAATGTTAATTTTACATATGGACTAAGAACGCACCCTGGGAATACAAGTATATCTTAAGCAGGGCTTTCAAAAAATGCTTACTTTATTGTGAACTGTACGCTGGCATACAGCGCGAATAAAAGTTAGCTTGTGCAACATAACTAGCAGATAGTGCGACTGAACGCTGGCCTAGATGCAAGTCTCGCTAGGGATGGGGAGATGTGCGAATGATGGAGGCAGGAAAAATCGGCCGCTGGTGTTCTGTATTGCAAGGTAACATGCGGCTTGCATATGTTGGCGATTTTCTATAATCTCTAGCCATAATGCAAAGAACCTTGTGATCTAAAAATGTTTAATGTGAGCAAAGAGCACTTATAAGTATTGTCTACAAGTTGAATGGTATTCCGTGCAAGTATAAAATAATGAATGTTTTGGTGACCAGTACCCTCAAGATCTACTTGTATACACACTGTTTATTCTTCCGCCATGTATATAATTAGNGAATGTTTTGGTGACCAGTACCCTCAAGATCTACTTGTATACACACTGTTTATTCTTCCGCCATGTATATAATTAGCATTAGCATCGATAAGGTTAACTGTACTCAGGTTAGGAACAAAACGTGATTTCTTATGGAATAGTTTGACAAAGGGGAAAATTCCACCGCAATATGAGCAAAGAGATCGTTTTTAAGCTGACGCTAATTGGAGAAATTCCGTATACGTATGTGTTATGTAAAAGTTAGTATTCGTCTTGAATTAAGAGCGAAATGTTCCGGGTTCGAGTCCCAGGTATTCCATTTATGTGTGATCCGTCTTGATATNAAAGTTAGTATTCGTCTTGAATTAAGAGCGAAATGTTCCGGGTTCGAGTCCCAGGTATTCCATTTATGTGTGATCCGTCTTGATATTTGCGTTTTAGATTCCATAACTTTTAGATATGAAAGTGAGGAATTCGCTTAGCAAAGAAATGAAAATTGCCGTAAAGGATTGAGTTTCCATTACGTATAATTAAGTTTACTTGCCGGGGATACATTCCTATATAGTGCCAGGTTTTCGTTTGTTTGAAGTCCTCAGGTTCTTTAATATTTGACTGCGCTGTTTTCATTGGGGAGCTAACCTGTTTCAGATATCATTAATTGTTTGCGGTATAGTGAAACATAACGTAGGCATTTTTTAAAGAAATAAATTAATCGTTATTGTTATTTTTTTACACTGTTGCCATTGGTAAAGCTAGGTTGTTCACGTACTCGGTGCACGCAGGAGTTGGAGCCAGAAAATGTCAAGGGTGCTCAGAAACAGCGCTGGTATATTCCTAGGAGGAAGGTTTATCCCATTTAAGAAGGTCGGTGCAATTTTTATGATAAGTTGTTGAGTGTTGAGGGTTGATCAGTGCTGCTCAATGTAGTTCAGTATCTTCAGTTTGTTGTAAGCGGAGAGTTTTGTGGCACTCTACCAGAGCGTTAGTCTATATTTTTTTCAGACCTGATGCATTTTAAAAATAGTTGTCTTTAAGGGTCCCGGTTTAGAGGTGAGACATATGCGAATACTTTTAAAGTGCAAACTCTTCCAATTCAATAAAGTTTGCCGTGCTTTGAGTTGCGATATCGATTTCGCCAGTGAATTTTTTTTTTGTTTGCGGATAATTCAGAACATTTGAAATCAATTTTGTGTGTGCGAGGGGGGAGGGGTTACTTGTTNGAATGTTTTGGTGACCAGTACCCTCAAGATCTACTTGTATACACACTGTTTATTCTTCCGCCATGTATATAATTAACATTAGCATCGATAAGGTTAACTGTACTCAGGTTAGGAACAAAACGTGATTTCTTATGGAATAGTTTGACAAAGGGGAAAATTCCACCGCAATATGAGCAAAGAGATCGTTTTTAAGCTGGCGCTAATTGGAGAAATTCCGTATACGTATGTGTTATGTAAAAGTTAGTATTCGTCTTGAATTAAGAGCGAAATTTTCCGGGTTCGAGTCCCAGGTATTCCATTTATGTGTGATCCGTCTTGATATGTGCGTTTTAGATTCCATAACTTTTAGATATGAAAGTGAGGAATTCGCTTAGCAAAGAAATGAAAATTGCCGTACAGGATTGAGTTTCCATTACGTATAATTAAGTTTACTTGGCGGGGATACATTCCTATATAGTGCCAGGTTTTCGTTTGTTTGAAGTCCTCAGGTTCTTTAATATTTGACTGCGCTGTTTTCATTGGGGAGCTAACCTGTTTCAGATATCATTAATTGTTTGCGGTATAGTGAAACATAACGTAGGCCTTTTTTAAAAAAATAAATTAATCGTTATTGTTATTTTTTTACACTGTTGCCATTGGTAAAGCTAGGTTGTTCACGTACTCGGTGCACGCAGGAGTTGGAGCCAGAAAATGTCAAGGGTGCTCAGAAACAGCGCTGGTATATTCCTAGGAGGAAGGTTTATCCCATTTAAGAAGGTCGGTGCAATTTTTATGATAAGTTGTTGAGTGTTGAGGGTTGATCAGTGCTGCTCAATGTAGTTCAGTATCTTCAGTTTGTTGTAAGCGGAGAGTTTTGTGGCACTCTACCAGAGCGTTAGTCTATATTTTTTTCAGACCTGATGCATTTTAAAAATAGTTGTCTTTAAGGGTCCCGGTTTAGAGGTGAGACATATGCGAATACTTTTAAAGTGAAAACTCTTCCAATTCAATAAAGTTTGCCGTGCTTTGAGTTGCGATATCGATTTCGCCAGTGAATTTTTTTTTTTGTTTGCGGATAATTCAGAACATTTGAAATCAATTTTGTGTGTGCGAGGGGGGAGGGGTTACTTGTTNTTTTTTTTTTGTTTGCGGATAATTCAGAACATTTGAAATCAATTTTGTGTGTGCGAGGGGGGAGGGGTTACTTGTTCGTGATTGCCTGGCGTTGAAACTACATCGTGTTCATAGCATTGCGGCCACCCACCAGGGAAACATTAAAAAAAATTGTAATGCCAACTTTATCAATGTGCTCACGAATAGAAACTGCGATGAAAATCAAAGACGATTTCTGTCAGAATGAAGGAGGGATTGCTCTTTACTGTCATATTTGCTGTTCACCCACTCAATGCCTCTTCAATTAAGTTCAAATATGGAATCGAGCAGATAAATATAGGTGGTGATTACGAGGCCCAATATATTTGCGTGTCACATGATGATGGAGCGCATACGAGCCACGCAGTATATGGAGCCTATGGAAATGTTCGTTTTCACACNTTTGCGTGTCACATGATGATGGAGCGCATACGAGCCACGCAGTATATGGAGCCTATGGAAATGTTCGTTTTCACAAGCGGCCGTGAAGATTGAGAGTAAGCTGGCGGAAGAGAAGAAGCATGGCTGTCGAAAGTGCTTATTCCAGCAGCAGGTTTTAAGATGCTATGTCGCCGGTGGCCTCCGAAAACGTCTCTCTAGTAACTACGCCTCGGCGAATGCGTCTCTGACAGGAGGACGTGTTGCGAGGAANTTTGCGTGTCACATGATGATGGAGCGCATACGAGCCACGCAGTATATGGAGCCTATGGAAATGTTCGTTTTCACACGCGGCCGTGAAGATTGAGAGTAAGCTGGCGGAAGAGAAGAAGCATGGCTGTCGAAAGTGCTTATTCCAGCAGCAGGTTTTTAGATGCTATGTCGCCAGTGGCCTCCGAAAACGTCTCTCTAGTAACTACGCCTCGGCGAATGCGTCTCTGACAGGAGGACGTGTTGCGAGGAAAACTGTATTTGATCCAAACTGTACACCTTAAGCACGTGATCTTGGTCCGCGTGAACAGGCCTGCCGGGCGCAAGTAATGAGTAATTTTCTATGTCC
>NQII01007423.1:77180-93296 GCA_002778355.1 Clitarchus hookeri
CGCTCGTTCCTTCCACGGGCCGACTCCTATCGCTGCACGATATCAATAACGTCCGATTGTGATCGATCAATTGCGCCGACAGGAGAATTTATTGCAGCGGTACCAACCGCGCGGAGTGAAAAAAAAATTAAAATAAAACGGTGAACCTTTAAACATCGGGAGCATGCGCTCGTCTTTTGTTTGAGAAGAGTTGCGAGGCTGTAAATGGGCGGGCGGCCATCTCGACGCACAACTGTAAAGCAAGACGTGTATTTGCATGATGAAAACGGCGTGAAAGACAAAATGGCCGGCGCACAAAAGCGAAGCAAAGTTAGCGCATGAAAAGAATCAGGTTTCAGGCTCCAAGAACATGGTTGTACGAAGGGTCAGGCCGACAATGGGGCCACGCCACATCTGCTCGCGGGTTATGAGTTATTCTCCCCTTTCGGTGCTTTTTTCTCCTCTCGCTCCTTCTTTCTTTCTTTCTCTCTTTTTTTTATATTGTGTGTGTAGCCGGTCGTCTCGTGAAAACCTACTTTTCAAGATAGTAGGAGGAGATAGGGTCGCAGTTCGCCAGCAGCTACCTTCGCTGTGTTATTGTTACCAGGCCCCTGTCGCTGATAAGCATCGCGGGGCGGGGCAATTGAAAGTGGAGTAGTGGGAGTGAAGGGAGAGGGCTGTGACACTGCGGGTCGGGGTGTCGGGCCTTCCTCTTTCCACTACCGTTCGTCGTCGCCTCGCCTCGCATCTGCCTCCGTCCGCAGCCCGCAGTCTTGGCTTCGCAGCCGGGCTGCGAGCACGCTGCCAAGGGTTACCAACTTGCTGATGTTCTCACCAGATATGCCAAATTTCATATTCTGTGATGGGTCGAAAAGTCAGTGTTACCAGTAAACATATATGGTGACATCTGGCGATATGACGAAATACTGAAGATTGTTTTCCTA
Organism: Clitarchus hookeri; assembly: GCA_002778355.1. Taxonomy (NCBI): domain Eukaryota; kingdom Metazoa; phylum Arthropoda; class Insecta; order Phasmatodea; family Phasmatidae; genus Clitarchus; species Clitarchus hookeri. The sequence continues at coordinate 78,104 of NQII01007423.1, forward strand.
TAATCATATTACCGCACTTGTGTATTCAGAATTATTTATTTCCCCGTAATATATAAATTACACCAGGAGAAATCGTGGGAATATATAGAGATGCTAATCGCATGTTTATTTACATGTGATAATATAATTGTAGGTAGTCATGTTAATTGTCTCTTGCGGTAGTAATGATACGGTTTGGCCCCGTCGTAAGTGAAGTTTTGGGTACCTCTACACTGAAAAATTACTAACAGATTAAATTAATACCTTTTGCCTTTATACTTATTTCTAGCGAATATGTTTCAAACCGCACTTCTTTTAAAATTGCAATTGCTTGTTGTTCTGATAGTGTTTTTTTTTTATATATGTGGTGTAAAACAACTCTAAAGAGCATTATAAAATAACGTGTTTTTGAAGTTCAGACGATACCACTGTTCGGTAGGTTTCCTCGGGGATTTCATGTTTCTCCCGCCCTTGCATTCCGGCGCTGCTCCATTCTCACCTCATTTCACTCTCATCGGCTCTCAAGACCTCGCTAAGAGCCGCCCAAATCTCTAATCTTAACCAGGGCTGGATTTCGTGGCAGACATTGCTGATAGCTGGTGGGTTTTCTATGGGTTCTCCCGTCTACCTCCGACCCAGAATTCTGTCGCCATCCCATATTAGGGGCTCGTTCCCCCACTTTTCTAGGATAACGTCTACGGGTACCAATTGAAAAGTCCGTTATTCATTAGGTGTTACCGCGCCCTAGGATTAGCCACCTCTCCCATACACACATATAACTATATATTTCTGAGTGGTGTAGACAGACACGATAACTCCTTTTCAGGAGGTAAATATCGAGCCAAATAGACTGATCAAAGCTATTCTGATTACGCTCAAAACGTAACTGTTTAGTGCCGAAAACAACTTCCCTACTCTCTCAACTTTTGGCATTATCATGGAGCTCCAATTATGCGACCACTCACACAGGTATTTATTTCTTCTTGATCCGAATCCAAGTCAACATAAACGGGCTTCGGAAGATGTCGAGCCGGTTCACGCTCTGCGAGAACTTTATTTGCGGCGGCGCAACGAAAGCAGAGAAGCGCAGGCAGGTACTCGACGACGAAAAGCACAAGCCGCGACGAAGCGCAGCTGCTGATTGGCCCGTCCAGCCGTGCGCGGGCCAATGAAGACGTGAGTTCGATGCCGGGGCGTGGGGGACTGGTCCCATTACTGCTGGAGACACCGCCGTCGCCGCTTTTGTAAGGCGACTAGTATCTCACCGCTTGTCTCCCGGATCGTCGTGTTGCCACCTACCGCGCCGGCGCCGTTTATTGTACTTCGCCGTCGACACCTGGTCGCTGCCGTCTGTTTACAGCACCCAAGTCTCTGGAAAAAGGAATCTACAACTCCCTCGTGTGTGCTGTCGTAAATAAACTGACAACTCTCCCCTCACTCCGTGCATCCAGAGTCCCATCCAGACGTATTTGCATTCTACATGCAAGCTGAACCGCCACTTCCCGCAACTGCAAATCTATTGAGTCTCGTGATGTTTCAAACGATTCCATAAATATAAATCTTTCCATTAACGACCCGGAAATTTCGCGGGATTCATTTGGCAACAAGCTAAGACTCCACAGCCCTCTCTGTAATCGATCGAGCCTCAGTTGAGGCCGGTTGGACCATTGAAGTTCATCGCTCGATACGAGAGCATGTTCGAACTTGATCTAAGATTGTCCCAGGATACTGTTGCACCATTCGAGTTCGGAGCATGACTGCAGATCGAGATTAACTTCGTTTCGGACCGCCAAATTTGGCGGTTCAAAACCTTGATCCAAGATCAGATTAATGCCTAAAATCACTGTTACAATTTATTACTTACCAGAAAGAAACTTCGTAGCATTTAATCGTTTGTGTACGGATTTGGTTGATACTTACTGCTGCAAATTATAAATTCATATATATTACAATGGCCTAAAATTTTATTCTGTTCTTGAATAAAAATAAGTNTGGCCTAAAATTTTATTCTGTTCTTGAATAAAAATAAGTATTTATGATTTGTAAACAGATAACGAAAGTCTGCGAACTAAATTTACGCTTATCCCTCCGAGCAGACATAACGGAAATCTGCAACAGCCATCCAGAATATCAGGAACAGTCCTAACTAATTTTCCACACTAGCTATGCCTATAAGCGAATCTCTCGTCAAAATATCTGCTCGGCAAAGAGCCGCCGTCGCCGACAAAAGCAGTTTGAAAATAAACCAACAGATAGCGCATAAACTTAATTGTTTTTTTTATTATAAAACATTATACACATTTAAAGATTTCATCGGTAAAAATCTTACAGCAACTATTTTACTTGAAATACATAAAACATGGCGTCATCTAGTTTTCTGTCCACCGCCTTCTTCAATAGTATTTGTATTAAAAATAATGACAAAAGTGTGNCGTAGCATTTAATCGTTTGTGTACGGATTTGGTTGATACTTACTGCTGCAAATTATAAATTCATATATATTACAAAGGCCTAAAATTTTATTCTGTTCTTGAATAAAAATAAGTATTTATGATTTGTAAACAGATAACGAAAGTCTGCGAACTAAATTTACGCTTATCCCTCCGAGCAGACATAACGGAAATCTGCAACAGCCATCCAGAATATCAGGAACAGTCCTATCTAATTTGCCACACTAACTACGCCTATAAGTGAATCTCTCGTCGAAATATCTGCTCGGCAAAGAGCCGTCGTCGCTGACAAAAGTAGTTTGAAAATAAACCAACAGATCGCGCATACACTTGATTTTTTTTTTTTAATTATAAAACAACATTATACACATTTAATGATTTCATCAGTAAAAATCGTACAGCAACTATTTTACTTAAAACAGATCAAACATGGCGTCATCTAGTTTTCTGTCCACCGCCTTCTTCAATAGTATTTGTATTAAAAATAATGACAAAAGTGTGNAAACATGGCGTCATCTAGTTTTCTGTCCACCGCCTTCTTCAATAGTATTTGTATTAAAAATAATGACAAAAGTGTGTGCAAAGTGTTTGCAACCGAACAAAAAACTTGCAACGGAAATTTTGCAGTGCTCAACCAGATTATATAGTGTTACGCGCTGACGCGATATCCATGTGCGGTCTGGCTCTGAAGGAGGTGACCCACGTCGACCCTCCCCATCTGCCCCCTCGCAAACACATTCGCTGACCCTATGCTCACGCGGAGAAGGGAGCAATGATTGACAGCGATGACCTGGCTGCCATCACAGCCCCTCCTCCTCAAACCTGCTGGAAAAGCCGACGAGCTTAGAGGATGCGCAAGAATATTCCGTGAACTAGGACCCTCGGCGAAACGCGGCATTTAGATAAATTTCTGGGCGATGGCCTACGACCCTATACATACAAGCCACAGTTGGACTGTCGGCAGTCTTTTGGCAGCAGACTTTTGCTGGGTGCGGTTGCCGGGCGTGGTCAAGTGCGGCGAGGGACATCGGCGAAGAGACGGACGACGACGGGAGACTGCGAGACAACGGCGTACAAACTGCGAGCAAATTGATAAAGAAAGGGAAATATACCAAACATGTGTGTAAAGTTTAGCTTGTCCACAGTCGAATAAATTCGCGAGATTTTCTGGGATCCTNGGGAAATATACCAAACATGTGTGTAAAGTTTAGCTTGTCCACAGTCGAATAAATTCGCGAGATTTTCTGGGATCCATAAATCATTTACCGTAATTTAGTTTTGTCTACGCAGCTCATTGCTTGTTGGAAAACCCAAAAAGATAAGCGNATCCATAAATCATTTACCGTAATTTAGTTTTGTCTACGCAGCTCATTGCTTGTTGGAAAACCCAAAAAGATAAGCGGAAGTTAACAGTCTATAGCTACTCACAACTTTAATTTACTGTACATTAATTACTTGCTGAAAGGATGTCTGTCACCTGAGAGCCAGGTTTGAATCCTGCACAATTCAAAAGTTTTCTCTTTCTTTCTTTCTCTCTCTCCTCTCCTCTCCTCTCCTCTCATGCACCCCACAAACACATATGAATATTTACACCTCATACGATAATTTGAAAATTTTACAAATATGTACTACTCTTTTTTTTATTAGGTAAATTTGTTGTTGATTCAGTAAAGTATCATTTTAAGATCCTTATAAGTACCTACTAGAGGAAAGATGAGATTTTGTCTCTAAGGATTGTTTTCAAGGACAGGACAATTTCCGAACACAGTCCTCATTGACATAATGCTGAATCTATGATCACCTAGAACACGTTAATGTGTCTTTCTGCAGTGCTTAGGAGTAGGACAAAGACACGCGACTTGAGTTACAGGTGTTACAAATAGAGGAGAGAAGAAAGTTGCGCCTTTTTCTGAAGCCCTGCTACAGTTCTACTTCCAGGATATTCCTCCGCCTCAAGCAAGCCGAGTCTACGAAATCACACCAAAGGGACAGCACCGCATTCTTGCGCATTCTGTGTATTATAATTTTGCATAAGAAATATGTATTACAAAGCTTTACCAACACATCTACCTTCTCCCTGGCATTATTCATATTAATTATAAATTAAATATTATAATTTATAGATAAAACATGAGTCAGAGTTTCATGTTAACACAAGTATAAAAAGTTTGAAATCCACGACGTATACAGGAAACAAGTTCGTCCCACATGGGGTGATTTTTCAGGTGTGAAGAAACCGCTAATAGACTACAGTGTGCATAGCCTATTGGCGGTTTCCTAAATATGTTTGTATCACCAGCGTTTTATGCTTATGTTAAGATTAAAGTATCTTATACTTGGTAAAAATCAACATTTGCTTATATTTTAACTATAAATTGTAATATTTCGTTTATAATTAATGCGAACAAAAACAGAGAGAATACTAGCCTGTTGGTAATGCCTAGTAAGAAATAGTTCTTATGCAAAATGTAATTTAACTGAGTGCACAAAAATTCTGTGCGTTGTCTCTTTGGCGCAATTTGTAGATTTGGTTAAGTTTGTTTGCATGAGGTGGAAGAATATCTCGTAAGTAGAACTTTAGCAGGGCTTCAGAAAAGTTGGAAGTAACTAGAATGGACTATACTACAGTAGAACAATGAACACACACACACACACACTCTCTCTCTCTCTCATATTCGCACACATACTCTCTCTCATATTCGCACACACACACTCTCTCTCTCTCTATCTCTCTCTCTCTCTTGAATGCGAGCCCCTCACGTTACAATTACGCTGACTCGCTCGGTTTGTACTCGACGTGCTGTGTGGTGTGCGNCTCTTGAATGCGAGCCCCTCACGTTACAATTACGCTGACTCGCTCGGTTTGTACTCGACGTGCTGTGTGGTGTGCGTGGGTAGAGTTCGGGGTACTGCATGCCGACCCCGCCAATGGGTGGGTGCTATTTAGCTCAGGGCTGCCAACCTGACGGCGCAGCGATATGTCCCCAGGCCTTGGAGCTGCGCACGCCCTCTCCGTGCTTCGCGCGGCTCTTGTATACAGACCCACCTGCCGTACAAGGCGAGTGGGGCCGCGGCGGTGAAGTGGTTAGACTACTCCCCTCCCACCGAGGTGAAGCGAGTTCGATTCTCGGCCAGGTCACTCCCGAATTTTCGCAGGTGGGAATCGTGCTGGACGATGACGCTGGTCGGCGGGTTTTTTTTCCGGGGATCTCCCGTTTCCCCCTCCCTTGCATTCTGCCGCTGTTCCATACTCACCTAGCGTCACCCTCGTCGACTCTCAAGACGTCGATGTTAAGAGCCGCCTAAACACCTTCACTCACTCAAGATCGTGGAACACCGCCTAGTTGCGTNACCTTCACTCACTCAAGATCGTGGAACACCGCCTAGTTGCGTTGTACTACAGTAGCAGAGCGGTAGTGGGCGTGTTGCTAGAACCTGTTGCTGTGTTGTTCTGTCCACCTGCCACATTGCCTACTGGTCAACACCACAATGATCACACTTACTGCAGCCTACCGTACAACGCTCGTTATTGGCTGGTCGTTAGAGAATGGGTGCCCTCTTGATACCGCTCTAGTAATTAAAATCAATCCTATACGGTCTTAAGTAGGTGGTACTGGTTTTTCACGAAAATATTTATGCTTCAGCTAGACTTCAAATTCTTAACATGCAAGCTTGCACGTTTCCCTTGGTTATTGGCCACGTGTTTGCTTGCGAAGACATTTAATACTCGACTAGGCCGGTCAGAATAAAGTTAGCCAAACACTGAACGTCAGTGATTGGCTGGCAGACACTTAAAGGCGCGTGCGAGTTAACATCGTCCAACCACGATGTAGGTTCTGAACTAACGCGTTATGGGGTAAAACTAGTCGAGGAATATTTTTGTGGATAACAGGTGGCCGTATTTATATTCATAAGTCAGCATTGTTGTTTCGTTGATAGCCAGTATACGCGCGCAGGTGTTAAGGTGCCCGTCTACCTGGCGCTTGAACTGCGTTGCAANGTTGTTTCGTTGATAGCCAGTATACGCGCGCAGGTGTTAAGGTGCCCGTCTACCTGGCGCTTGAACTGCGTTGCAAAGTGTTCGAAATACGCGTTTTTCAACGAAACTATTAAGCGTGCGTCCAACGTGCTGATCTACGAAAAGAACACACACTTCAGACGAGAGCTGTTAAGTACTTTCAAAATATCACGTACGTTAGAAACATCAATTCAGAGTACTCCAAAACCGCTAAAAACGGCCTTTCCAAGGCGCTGTAGCTCAAAATGCACGCATCAGATACATACAAAACTACTATAGGGGCCTGCACTGAACCTTCCTAAAGACTTCCCACTAATAAAATAATATGGTCACCGCTGAAAGTCCCATAGGTACACGCAGCACGACGAGAACACTGCACGCCAGTTCAGAGCCTTGCGCTTAGCGGCGATGGCGTACTTGATGCGCGTGGCAGTGTCGCCCTTATAGCTCCCGCGCTGCTCGGCCTAGACGTGGGACAAAGTTCCAGGTGGACGGGCGCCTTAACCCAGGTGCCGAGGTGCCGCTACATCGACATATTCGCAGCAGCTAGAAGCGGTGATGCTGAGGAGAGGGCGGTAGGATGGGTCAAGATCGCAAGGGTGGCGTGGCACAGGTCAGCTGGTGGGTTACTGCCTGCAGTTGCCTCTTGGAACCGGTCCCGCTAATGAGATATGCTGAGGCCGGCCTCGGGGTTTTCTCGCCAGCGGCTGCCATTACACCTCGCCGCCCATACTTCAGCGAGAGAAAGGTGTCTTTTTTTTTTAGCCAACTAAGTGCTTGTTTGTATAGGGCCAAAAATGTGTTTTGTAGCCCCAGCCAAACATGTGTTGTGAGTAAACAAAATCCCTGTTTTGGGGCAAATGAAATGAGACTGTCGACAAAGTATTTAGTTGGACCGACTGTACATACTTGTTTGGCCAATCATTTGATTGCCTTCGTTAAAAATACAGCTTGAGAGTTAGCCCTACGTTTTGTAACCATTAGGATAGTAGCAGTGTTCATTAGTGCATTTATTGATGCTTAATACTGGTATAAACTTCCTAATGTAACATGTTCAACGTGAAACTAAAAAGTAGAGCTGTAAAACTTGAAATTTTTATCTGCGCGCGTTGTCCAGTATTTTAAATGTATATATTTAAAAAAATATAATAACAATGTTAGTAGTGACGTTATCTGAGGTTGCTAGGTTACAGCGATCTAGGTTTGAACGTCGGTCTGACTTCCGATTGTTTTTTTGTATTAACCAAAAACTGTCTAATGTACGTAGATGCAAACATATATTTAGTTGCAGCAACCAAGTCGGTGTTTGGGTCACCCATACAAGAACAACAACATAATTTGGTTTCAACAACGAGATATTTTATTGCCTTTATAGCCTGCAAACAAATATTTTGTATGCTTAGACAAACCCTTCCTCTCGGTGTTCCTTCGTTGTTTTCAAAACTGAATTTTAGGAAGGGAAGGTTTATCCAGCACCAAGGCTGCCATTTTTTCTGCATGACCTTGCCTCCTGCAACTTACCTAACATCTCTGAGTAAGGCCACGTCGCCACTGTCTGTATACATGTTCAATTTCTATTTACGTTACCCCATTTATTATCTATTATTCACACGTATTATCTATTTTTGAGTCACATGCACATTCGGCAATTCATACATTTCTGACTTCAAGTGTTGCAGACACTTCAAATTTTGGTCTACGCCGTACTTGTGTGAAGCACTTGTCTTGCAACGTGCTGCGTGTTCCGTGATATTGGTGCCAGGTTAATTTGTAAGCCCGAGTGTTGCAACCATTGCATTTTTTGAAGTGCTCTGCACCTTGGTCGGGCGTGCTTCGCGCAACCAGTGAACAACATTCTTCGTGTTCGCTGATTGTCAGCGTTAGCCATTCACAAAAGAGAGGTGCAGTTACTTGACCAAGGTGAGATTTACCACAAGGAAAACACTGAAAACATCGGCCACTAACTCTTTGTTATGTACAGTGCCGACTATAACTATCCTTCATGCGCAACATTACCTCGATCATGGACACGCCGACTGGACGGGCGAAGCGGCAAGTTCTGCAGGGCAGCGTTGCAAAACGATACCCCGAGAGTAGAGTATAAAGTATAGGCTGCCCACGGTAAAGTGAGCACTTTTGAGATCCTAGTTACTTTTTCCGTTTAGCCATTTTTTTATCCTTCAACCACATTTTAAAATAAACATTGCCATCTAAGTAATAAACAAAATGTGTGTACTCCACCGCACTCGGAAGTTAACGTCTAAGGCTACAATAAAATGCATTTATTGACTATTATTCCAAATGAAAGGGCTTGGAAAAGTGCTCACTTTACCATGAATAGCCTATAACAGAGAGTAACAGCTGAGGAAAGCAAGAGTAAATGTGGTTTTGGAACGAGAATGATGTAAATAGCATGCTGTATTTACAAATATACACTGATTAAGCAACCAATGTAAATACTAAATGATATTTTATCACTTCCCCAATTTTTTTAAAAATTAGTTCTATACATAAACAGCTTTACTTACCATAAGTTAACCGTAAACATTACGTCTAAAAATCCAACCTCCATACAAGTTAACTTTTGAATAAAAATACGAATCTTATCACTCGTCATTTCTAATTTTCCCGTTTGTGTGCCTGAAACTAGAGTGTCCGCATTTCCTTTCAGTTCATTTAATTTTACTGAACTTACTGCTATCTTCAGTTTACCCTTTGTTACTCGCTGAAATAGTGCTCAGATTTATTACTCTGCCTTTTTTGGGACACTGCCAAGAGCTAGTGAAAGTTTTACTCAGTCTGTTTTCAGACTGCCAAAAAGAAAAGTTTTTTTTTCTTCGCAAAGTAACGTTTTAAGACGCTGCGCTGCGCCGCGCCGCCCAGGTGAGTACATATCCGCGAGCGAGCGGCCCCGGTGCCCCAGTTGCAGCGGTCAGCGACTGTCCCTGCGCGCGGCGCCCACTTCATTATGTGCACACGGCGGTCTCCTTACCATATTCCAATGCTTTTGTTTTGGAGCGCGAAGCCCTGCTTGGTGGAAGGGGGTGGTGGTTCGCGCGCGGGGGAATACCGAGCTAAACGTCTCGCACCTTCCGCGACCAGCGGCATCGTCCGGCGCCATCCCCACCTGCGGAAATCCGGGGACTGAACCCGGATCGTGTCGATGGGAGGAGACCAGGCTAACCGCTCAGCCACCGCGGCCCCATTGACGAAGTGCAACGTACAATAAGGCAAGACCTTCACTTGTGATTAGTATCTGTCGTTGACGACACTATGCCCTCGTCGTCTCATAAACAACCCCTGTCATCTTGGATTCATGGAATTTGCGAAATGCTTTAAAATATTATTTTTAGGGCCTACATGTGCAGTTCCCTTAAGGGAAAGAAGAGAGTGCAAAGTTATTTATAGTACAGATATCTTTATTTCGCACTTAAATTTTTGCCGTTTTCCCATTGAAATAAGCTTACTTGCTTACGAACGCCTAATGCCAAACACAGTTGAATTTTTTTGTTTTTGCCGCTTGTAAACAGCATTGGTGGTCGTAAAGAGCTTAAAAGCGACCTCTTTAGAGCAGTTATGCAACTTACGGCGAAACCTTTTCCCTCTGCCAAAATTCTTCCATAAGAAATCTCGTTTTCTTCCGAACCCGAGTAGGTTTTGTCGCACGCCAGCGTGTCACTGCTTGCCATCCCTCCGTTGTCGATTTCCCCAGTTCGTGGGTTCTCCCTTCCAAGAAAGCCGCCGTTCCCTGGGGAGCGAAGCTCGAGCACGTGGCGACATCGGCGCGCGCACTTGGCGTGAGCAAGGCGCCTGAGGTTGCGACAACTTGCTGGCTGAGTAGCTTGCAAGCGCCTCAAGCTGCTCGCGGCAAGACGAACGCCCTCCTCAAGCTCGACTTGTGTGCACGTTGTGTGTTCTCCGACATACTGTACGTCAAACTAACACTTCCATGGGCCTCACCACTTTATCCACGAGAAGGTCAAGTGAAACTGTGCAATTATTAGAAAAGCAATTACCGCACCGATTTGCTTTTGAAATTTTTTTTTTATTTAGAATATGTTTATTGACAGGAAATAGTACACAGTACAGAAGGAACAAAAACACAGTGAAAATATCAGAGAACGCTCTACTACAAGCAGAGGAAGTGAATAAACGGTATGGAACGGAAGTAATAGAAAAGGAGGAAAAGAAGTTTAAATAAGGGGAACTAACCAAAACTGCAAACCACCAATTTGCTTTTCGTTACATTTGGATGCATTAAAAATAACGGGAAAAAATAATTTCGGTATTGATCAATGTTTACGTGACATTTTCAATTCGACGTCAAGGTGTGGAACTACTTTGCCTCCGCCATTACCTTCGTTACTGAGCACATGTGAGTGTGTGAGCTCGTTAAAATATATGCAGTTATATTTATCTAAGGTTGTTTTCCAAAGTTCACAATTAATCGTGAACAGGCTGTGTAATATACCATAGAATAAAAACATAGTAGACCGCTTATTTCTCTTCTACGCACGTACCCAGCATTGAACAACACGAAAATAACACAACTGTCGAAGTCACGTGGTCAACAGCGATGTTTGTATCTTAGTTTTGGAAAGACAAGCACTTGTTTATAAATAGAATACTTTCACAAATTTGATTTAATCGAACTGTATTACAAATTGGTTAGAGGAAGTATACAAACATCTCAAATCACTTTTTTTTTAATAAACATTGTTCTAACCTCAAATCCAATCCACGCCGTTTTTGCTAGTCGTGTTGGCAGAAAAGCGGTTCAATGTTGAGACACGGAGATTGGTTGTGCGCAGTCAGCGAGATCAGTCTTTCTCATCTCTACTCTATGTAACATACTTGCCAGCCGGTAGCCCAGCCAATGGGGAACCTTTCGCAGCACACAGTAACCAGTCAGAAACAAAGAACCTTCCCAGTGCCTCGCGCAGCCAATCGTATAACGGGTACGCCCACATCAACGGAAACGCAACGTCATTTACAATCCATATACTTATCGGCTCTGTGCTGGTACTGCGTGAGGAACTACAAGGAACAGATCACAATGCAAAGTCCATTCACGGTTACTTTCAACTTCTCTAAAGTCCTGCTGGGGCCGTGGTGGTATTAGTGATCAGGCTACTCGCCTCCCAACTAGGTGGACCGGGTTCGATTCCCGGCGGGTTTTCTCCGTGATCTCTTGTTTCCCCCACCCTCGCATTCCGGCGCTGCTCCATACTCACCTAACTTCACCCTCATCGGCTCTCAAGACCTCGATTTTAAGAGCCGCCCAAATCTCTCTACTCCACCATATGTAAAATTAACATTATCAAGAGCATGATCACTTTATTCGTGCATTGAAGCTGTGAAATTGTTTAGAAAAGTATGTCTTTGAGAGTATCGCTAATTCTTAACCTTACGTACATTAAAAAAAACAAATCAAAAGAAATCAGTTAAGTACTCACAAGTGTTAACTTAACACTTTTAGTTCAACGTTAAGACATGGATATAGTTTGCTTCCATCGTAATAGTATGCAGGCTTTGGCGGTAATTTTTATTAGTAGCTAGTGACCTCCGAAATTCGCGTTATTTTTACAAACCCGAAAATTTAGCGGATTCATGTGGCAACAAACTAGCATGCACAATCCTTAGTGTACGTGATCCTCAGCTGGTTGTTGATTGGCTGTTGCTCCAGTTTAACCACTGACCAGGTAGCACGGTATTCGGTCCTTGTTTTCCCTATCGTGCTCGTTACTGGTCGAAAGTCGTCCGGGCCGTGTCTAACTAATTGTGTTCTGCGGACGGAAACCTTATGATACATGCGGATGAAGTTCAACTTGTCCTTAAACGAACTCGCGAAATTTCCGGGGTCGCTAGTTATCTTGTGGGTGCACTGGAACGTTCTTATAGTTGCCAGTAACCAATAAAATTATATATTATTCTCAGGTAGGTATAGAGCAGTGAAGTCTAACGTGTTATTGTATCATAATTCGAGATGATGGTTTATCTCGGGATTTGCTAGGGTTCAACGTACTATACACATGTACGACAGTTTTACATCCTCATTGGCTAACACGCATGCATGAAGGTAATATCCCATTTCACTGGGCCAATGAGGACTCTGATACTATAAGGAAGAACGTTCGTGATTGGACTGCAAACAACTTAAGCCCTAGTCAAAACCTTGTTCTGCCAGTCATAAAAGAATAAAAATAGCTGGGAGTGTTATAGAAGATAGGTTGGCCTCAAAACATTTTCGTGGCTTTCCATCATCTCTGATCATAACGCGAATGTTGAACGTCTGTATTTATCAGTGATTAATTTTAATAAAAAAGTGCTCAGTTGACCTTGAGAAGTCTGTAAAGCGTGTAGCCTTCCGGCAGGACTCGGGAACGGACAGGCCGTGGGTTGTCAAGCTTAGGAGGGGGGGGGGCTGTGTTTCTTCCTGTGCTCGTGTCGATTGTAGAGTGTCGGAGCGGTCAGCGGTATGTGGGGCGAGGCGCGGGGAGGACCTGATCCCGGAACCCTGCCGCCGGACCGACTGGAACAATCAATAACAAAGAAGGAAGGCGCTGTGCTGTAACTGTGAACCGCTGAGGCGATTTCCGCGCAGAGCTTGGACCCGCACCTGGCCGGCCGTTCCAGGCTGCACCAGCACCCAGGTGCACGAGCAGTTAGCGATGTCGACTGATAATCGATTTTTTAAAAATCGATTCTATCGGTTACAAGAAATTCTATTATTGGTTCGATATTTAGTTTGCCGATTTTTCTCGAGAGTATATATATATTGTTAAATCGTATTTAAATTCAGCTGCACCTTTATGAGTTATTAAACGTATCAAATTTTCTTCGGTTTTGGACTATTGTAATTACGGAATTTCACATTAATATTTTTATGAGTTTTTATGTTATGATAATTTCTGTATGTATAAATATGTTCCCAAGGACATGGCACCTCCTAGCACGTAGGAATTGACGTTAATGTTCGTACAACTGCCACGGAAAAGACAGAAAAATAAATTACGTAGTTAGAGATCGACATGCCTAGATATAGACTTTCGACACAAGAGTACTTCAGGCATGCTTCCTTATCACACCAGTGTTCCTTCTGTGAAATNTGATCCTTTACTTCCCTTGTTAATGTCGTCTTTCTTTTGTTTATACGTTTGGCTTGGTATCGGAATCATGTGATTTTTACACTTCTTGGCTTTATTCAAACACATCTGCATCCAGGTAGTCTGGAGAGGTGTGTGGCGCGGATAAACTGTTATTCACCCTGTTCCCCACACTTCACGATGTATATGTATTCTAATTTATATCTATGCCACTATATGTATATCGCCACTAACAATATGAATGATTTACTGATATTATATTTTCGATTCAGTTCGTCTGTGTCGATATCCAGAGGAGAAAGAGACCGCGGGTCTTTGGGTGATCAGAAGGAAGGGGGGAGTAAAGATAGGTGGGAGTAAAGATAGGTGGGCGGCTCTTAACGTCGAGGTCTTGAGAGTCGATGAGGGTGAAGCGAGGTGAGTATGGAATAGAGCCAGAAAGAAAAGGGCCGAGGAAACGGGATATCCCCGAGAAAACCCACCGATCAGCGTCATCGTCTGGCACGATCCCGAGCACGATTTCCAAAGCGTGCTAAAATCCGTGAGCGACCCCGCTGGGGAATCGAACCCGGTTCGTCTAGGTGGGAGACGAGTAGTCTGACCAATGCACCACCGCGGCCCCTTTAAATAAATAAATAACGTTTTGCTAAATCCAATTTTACGACGGCCTGCGGACATATTTCTTTAAATTTCCAACTCTAGTGCGAAGAACAAATGTTTATTCTTTATGTAAGTTATAACACGATGCAAATAGGGAGATATTTACGGAATTTTATTTATTTCATAAAAAAATCGCATTTATCCTTTTTATTTACCTTCAAAACGGGAAATACCCTGTACACGTAATGTTTAATTGCTGAACTAAAAGCACTGGGCTTCCCAACCTGAGTAGAATAAACCTACTAGGGCTCTTGGCGGTGTGTAATAAAGGGAGTTTCTGCGGGGGAGTGAGAGGGAGAGAGAGAGAGAGAGAGAGAGTGGCCGGCTGGCCTAGCCCGGCGCGGATCCATTCGTCTTGTGACTCGTTATTACGTCGTGACGNAAGCGGTTCAATGTTGAGACACGGAGATTGGTTGTGCGCAGTCAGCGAGATCAGTCTTTCTCATCTCTACTCTATGTAACATACTTGCCAGCCGGTAGCCCAGCCAATGGGGAACCTTTCGCAGCACACAGTAACCAGTCAGAAACAAAGAACCTTCCCAGTGCCTCGCGCAGCCAATCGTATAACGGGTACGCCCACATCAACGGAAACGCAACGTCATTTACAATCCATATACTTATCGGCTCTGTGCTGGTACTGCGTGAGGAACTACAAGGAACAGATCACAATGCAAAGTCCATTCACGGTTACTTTCAACTTCTCTAAAGTCCTGCTGGGGCCANGAACTACAAGGAACAGATCACAATGCAAAGTCCATTCACGGTTACTTTCAACTTCTCTAAAGTCCTGCTGGGGCCATGGTGATACTAGTGATCAGGCTACTCGCCTCCCACCTAGGCGGACCGGGTTCGGTTCCCGGTGGGTTTTCTCCGTGATGTCTTGTTTCCCCCGCCCTCGCATTCCGGCGCTGCTCCATACTCACCTAGCTTCACCCTCATCGGCTCTCAAGACCTCGATGTTAAGAGCCGCCCAAATCTCT
>NQII01007424.1:7240-17627 GCA_002778355.1 Clitarchus hookeri
TACCGGCCACCAAGAGGGGCGATGTTCTTTCGGACACTCTCCTCCATGTGTACAAACTTCCTGAGAAGACGACCCAATCTAGGAAGTGGCAGATCATCACCGGCGTGGTCACAGCTCTTGTGGAGAGGGCCAGTGTGCAGCATTTTTACAATCATATTAACCACCGCCACCACATTCACAGCTACAGTCAGGGGTGTGTTTTATTGTATTCAGGCCAATCAAGCATGGTATTCCACACCCCTTTGATCAGGTGGACACGTCCATCCCTTCAGGAGACAGCCACCTGACAACACTGTAGCCAGTGAAATTCAGACACGTCACGGGTAGTGAAATTCAAACACATTATATGAGAAAATGTAATAATTTATTAATGTGAATTTATAAAAGTTCAATTATACTTTCAAAAAGGGAGATTGCCCATAAAGTCCTTCATCCTTGTAACATGTCATTTAGTGTTGTGACACATCCCATCAACTTCACAACTTCAATCTTTACCGACATTTTTAATAAATGAGGCTGTCACCAATGTGTTCATCTAAATTATACAATTTTTCACCATTGCAATCATATCATATAGTGTTCATGTTATGTCTCATCATTCGCCATTTGACTTCGGTTCTTGTCACACGTGACGGAAACCGAGGTCACTCGGCCCAGTTCGCTTCAGCACTCGGACCAGACAGGCGGCATTGGTCGCCCGCTCCACGAGCCCCCTTGGTACCATCATTTAGGCTGTGATCACTTCACTGCTATATTAAATTAATTAACCGGAACATTTCTTTTATTTATTTTAAGTACCGAGGGGAGAGCCACCCACCCTCACCTTAGAGCTTAATGCTATCGCGTATCAACATAATACCATGTTTATTTCACACTAAAGTCATCGACAGGCCGTAAGTGCTGGGTCCATTTTCATGCACTATTCACCTGTAATCAAGCACAGCCAATAAATAGCTTAACAAAGTTAAATGTGTGTCGATTAATTGTAGGTTACTACACCCTTTGTAGCCTCACCCACAATTTCATAGTATATTGCAGGTGTACGAGACGGCCAACAGTCTCGTCATAACATAAATAGTGCAACAGTGAGTACAGGACAACATCATCAACAAACTGATGAAGATATCCAGGGCCCCTGGGCCATCGACTGAACGACCCTCATCGTAAGTTCTCCACTGGGTTATGGCACCGGGCAATCCAACCCCCAAACAGTCCTGTGTAAACACGACCATGTCACACTAAAATAAAACTCCCAAGTTTTGGGTAATTCAAGTAAATTGTATTACCGAATAGTGTACACTGTTACATGTATACAATGCAAATTAAAGCGGACCTGACTCACAAGGCCTACCAGCGGCCGTTACTGTACAAAAAGGCCAAGAATGGCGTGAAAACTTACAAGAGTAACTTAACCACCGGGGTCGGTAAATTGAGCTGACAGAGGGGTTTTGTGAATGCGGGGAGACTGTTGGTAAACTAAATAAAAGTCCCAGTAAACTATGTAGACCTATTGCAGTTAAGTGTTCAGAACAAACTATGAATATCCCCCATGATGCGATGTACGTACAACACCTAACACCAGTGGAATCAGACTGCCGAAGATGGCACAGGCGTGTGGCATCCTTGCTGAGAGCTCGCTCCAATCTGAGAGATAATTTAATTAACTGACCTCATTAACATCGAACCAGAAACATATACACATAAAACACTGACACTGTCTGAGTGAGTTTTTTTAATCCTGTAAAGAGAGAATTAAGAGTTCTTAATTAAGCACTAATTTAAATACAAACCATGATTATGTGGTGCCTTACAGGGCATGTGGGAAATTTAGGTCTGTTAAGTTTTGGGGCACTCTAGGACCGGAACGGTCAGGTTGAAAGAAAGACTAATTATTTCCCACGTCACTAATTGGCTTGATTAGACACACATTTTCACTCGGAAAATTGTATAGAACACTGCAAATCCTTACCTTGCTACTCTACACCTCATTAAATATGCATGTGGCATTCATTTATTCTGCGATTTCTTCGCAATCCCCTAAGGGCAAATATCACGAACATTTACCCACGGGCGATTAATTATAATGCCATTTAATACACCTTATAACACTTGATTCCTATCCTAATAACACAGATCCCTCAAGGGACACCACAGGCACTCGGTTGGATCACTTGGTATTGGGTTATGACCCGTTCCCAAGTGAACGATGCGGACACGCATCGGGACGCAAGACGTGCGTGTTCCACTGGCCGCACTGGTGCAGCGACTGTGGGCCGATGATGTATTGACTGTGGCCGTGCCAGACCTCACTTGAGTGGTCCACGTCAATATAAAGTGTATTGATGTTCTAAAGCATAATATAGCAGAGGGCAGGTAAAGAAGAGGCTCGATATTTATTGGATTGCTTATAGATGAGGCGATTTAAGCGTACCCTACCTTCATATTTAGCTAATAATTGCCGCGCTAATAATTACCCAGCGTAAGTACAAGTACCTTACCATAAACATTTGAAAAAACTTTTCAGCATCTCACAGTGAAATATTTTATCTTGTTATGGACAGCCACTAAACACTATTATTTATTTAAATTTCACATAAGTTAAATCGAGAACTTTTCTGCCAATCTAATATCCTGAGATGCAAAGGAATCTCATTATCACTGGTTGGTGCTCAAAACAGAGGGAGATTGAAAATAATTTATGCTGATCTTGTGGATTGAACAGTGCTTTTGTATGTTAAATGGGAAATCAAGAGGCTTTTATGTACTTGGCAGACTAAGGAAAGTTAATGTTTGCAAGATTGTGTTAAATGCTTAACAGTTTAATTTGCATAAACTTTCAGTTCATTAGCTTAATTAATTATATATTTTTAATGTTTTACTTGCAAATAGTAGAGACTAGTACTCTACTACACCTTACGTACTGCTCAGAGAAGTTTCTATACTCATTTAACCAGTTAAAGTTATCCACAAGTGTCAGTGAGTTATTTTGTTTGCAGAGATTGATTGGAGAGTGGAGACAAAATTATTGACATGTAAGAAGGAATCTTGTGGCACTTTACACTTGGTACAATACAGTCTATGTTATGTGATATATACAGAAACCCTTCACATCATTCACACGTACCACCAGTACACACAATACATTATTATTGATCAATCAAAGTATATCCACAGTGTGCATAAATCAAGTGTGTCTCTCAAAGTGTATATGTGTGTCATTCTCCTTATATTTCCCACACAAATAAAACAAATCCACAGTTCTCTTCACAACCTAGTCAAAATTATGTTTATTCAGCTGGTTAAGGTTTGTGGGTCTGCCTGAATAGGCCCACATTGTGTATACATGTAAGTGACCGGTTGTCATGGTCTCAGGAGCAGAGAGAAGAGAGGTTAGGTTTGTGGTACAGATGTTATGGCACTTAAAATGATGGAAAATGGCATCAGAGCATGAGATACTCAACCAGGGATGGGTCGATCGCCCACGTGACTTATCCTGAAAGTACCCCACACGACAGTCAACATCATCGGTAATGTTATTAAGCCCTGCCTATCCCTACCTACGAGGAGGTAGGCCCCCTAATACGCCTCTAATTATCACGTGAGACTATTAAATAGCCATTTCCTGCACCAAATACACCTTAAAACCATGATCAGGGGTGTGGTGTGCTGGTTGGTAGAAGACCCAAAGTTAGGTTATGTGGCCGATAGTTCCAGCATTAAGGCTTTCTGGCAGCCGATACTGACAAAGAGGCATGGGGCTGATGAAAAATAATTAAATGAATTAAACCCCTGGCATGTTTCGAGCTGGTGAGGCTGAAAATGGCACTGCCCTGGGCTAAGCAATGAAGTGAAGTCAGTTAAATTCCAGAATAAAATAAATAACAATTGATACACCAAATACTGGTAAAAGGTGTTGAAGAACCCTTGGTTTTTTCTGTGTGTGGGGGGGTGGGGTGCATGGCGTGCATCGATTCTCTCAGCACGTGTCGAACCAACTGGCCGAGCATGGTGCGCCTGCTATTGACCTGTGCTCGAAAGTGTGCTAAGTGTATCAAAAAATACACTGGCACATTTGCTAGGTAAGCAAATGCATACAAAACACTTACGCATCACTAAAATACAAGAACACTTTACATTATTAATTTGCATCAGAAAATTGAGCATAAAAATAAATTGAATTACTAATAAATTTGATATGCAACATATATTAAATATGCCACTCCAAGCCTTTTGTATGTAGGTTGTGTGTGTTTATGTTTTAGTATTTTTATTTTTATTAATGCAAAAATCACTCTCATCCTAATTTATGGAAATTTGAGGGTGGCAACAGGTGGCTCGTGATCGCAGAGGTGTGGTGCAAACCGGTGCACGTCGCCGATGTATGTGTCGCAGAGGGGGTTACCGCTGTGTTCAGGCCGACTGTCCCCAGTAGAGGACACATCGAAGCTGCAATATTTAAATGGGACGAACTGGCTAAGGGCGGAGGGATGCAGCATGTGTCATACCCCCACCCCCTCACGACCTATGAACTGTTTTCTGCTAACATGTCCAGCTAAAATGGAATGTTTTGGATTTTAGGTTAGAACACTGATTTGTAAACCAGTGATTAGAGATTTTTTTATAATTCCTCTAACTAATTTGTAATGCAGTTTGACTAAATTCAAATTCGCAAAAGTGTTTTATAAATATAATAGTTCTTCTCATTTAAAAATTAAGATATAAAAAAACATGTCCATACTGTTGACCATGAGACTTTGAAAGTTGTGTATGATTGTGGTAGGTCAATGTTGTGTACATGCACAGAAGATGAATAAGCGTTCTACTTCATATTTAGTCTTTGAGTACGTCCGGGCCAGAATCTCTGGTCCGGGCGGACGACCACATGATCCTGTGATCACCAGCATCATAATCACCTTTAGATGGTGTCTGGCACCTTAGTCAGGTTACCTTCATCTTAAAAATATCCCTGTACTTTGTCGTCACCCCTTAAAACCAGCATGCACTCATCATCGAGTATTACAATTAAGGCCCACGTGAGTTGTCAGTTAGATAAATGTCTATTGAATTTCACCCATTACAACAACGAGTTTGTTATTTGGTATTTATGTCATTGGTGCGACCATTTGAATTTTATAACACATAGTGAGCTGGGAGTGATTTTGGCCCTTTTAGTAATTGTAATATATAATAACTAAAACCTGTAATTAAGCTACTACCCATTGGCTAGCTCTCTGACCTTTCCCCTACCCGACCGAACTCCTCTCCCATGCCCTTCCTGATTTTGGAGCCCCCTCACAGATACCAATTCCTCCCTCAACACATTCCACTTCCTCACAGACCTCCCAAGCATAGACTGCCTACCCCACTCCATTATCCTCCACACTCTCTAAAGCTTCTCACTGTTGTTTCCTCTCCCTGTAAACACCCCCTTACTTAGCTGGCAGCATAAACCTCCCCACCCTCCTTCTTCATTCACCAATCCTGTACATCCTGACCAGCCTTTCAAAATTCCTCCTGTCCTTCAATGAGCTCCATCCAATTTATTTCACCATCTTTGATTGTCTATTTTTCCCTTCATCATCGTCATCCTGCCCCTTTCTTCTCCACCTACCCTTCATCCATCTTGCTGCCCTTCTTTGCACCTTCTCTAGCTTTCGCAACTCCACCTCCCCTTACAGGTCCCATACTGCTGCTGCATATTAAATCATCGGTCATACGATTTCGCTATATGCCTTCTAATTCGCTTCACCACTGACTCCCTTTAGCACCCTTCTTAAAATACCCAAAGCTATTCTTCCCATTTGCAATCACCCTCTCTAGCTGTTTTTTCCTCACTGCCTTAATTTTTCATAAATTTATCTTCATTTTATTCTCTATGGTCCACAACCATATTCGGTCAAATGTCTGTTTGCAAGTTTTAACCCCCTCCAACCACTGCATACAATACACAATCATCTACAAACGATCTTATTTTTGCCCTAATCCCCAAACCCATGCAATTTACAATTATGGTAAATAACATAGGGTCCAGCATGCTTCCTGTGGCACCCCTGATGTAACCTCCCCTTCCCCTGCTATTGCTTCTTCCATTTTCATCCTCTGTATTCGCCCTCTGAGGAAGTCCCTAATCCACTCCACTACCCACTTGTCTGGTATCAGCTCATCCACTTTCTTCATCAAAGTCCCATGTGGCACCTTATCAAATGCCTTCTCAAAGTCTATGAAGCAGGAATCCACCTGCTTCCCTTCATCAGTTCCTCTAACAGCCCAGCCAGCTACGTCTCACATGAGCATCCTTTTATTAAACCATTGTGTGACTCCTCCAACCAATTCCTCTTTTCCATAACATTCACCACATAGTGAACCACCAGCCTCTCCATTACCTTATCTGTACTCTGTGTGTGTGACTCTCTGGTCTGTAGCTTCCAGGCCTCCTCCTATCGTCCCC
The DNA here is from genome assembly GCA_002778355.1 of Clitarchus hookeri. Lineage (NCBI taxonomy): Eukaryota > Metazoa > Arthropoda > Insecta > Phasmatodea > Phasmatidae > Clitarchus > Clitarchus hookeri. The sequence continues at coordinate 13,689 of NQII01007424.1, forward strand.
CTGCTTGTGTATTGGGACCACCAATGTATCCTTCCAACCTTGTGACAACTTACCCTCTCATACGGACTTGCTAAACAACACGTATAAATATTTCACTAACTCTCTCCCAGCAAACTTAAGTGCTGAGTTCTCTATCCCATTACATATCCCGTTCCCTATCCCTTCTGCTCTTAAACCCCCTGATTAACATTGCTATCTCCCACTCCTTCATTATAAACTTACTAAACAACCCCCAATCCCTATTAGCCTCCCTATTCCAATCCTCTTTTGCCTCAAACACTGACAAGTACTGGCCTTGCATTATATCCGATTTTTCTTGGTCATTTGACGAAGTCCTTCCATCCCTACCTTTCAGCAGCGGGTTCCCTTCCTCCCCCCTCGCCTTTTTACATACCTTAACAATTTCCCCTATTTCTTTGATTTTTCTTCTTCCAACATTTTCCCTAAAAAAAATATTCTTCGCCTGTTTGAACATCCTTTCAAGCTCCCTTCCCATCTGTTTCATCAATTCCTTAGCTCTTATCATTCCGTCATTTATCCACTAGGCATGTAATTGTAGGTATGGATTCATATCTTCTAAATGTATTGAAACAAAGTCTTCAAAATTTTGATATTATGTAGTGCAATGTTGTCTAGGAAAAATAAAAAAAAGTACATATCATATATAAACCAAATACGTACACCAGAAACCATACTCTTTAAAATTCACAAGGGACAAAATGACCCCTCAATTTATTTTAGTGGTAATGATAAAGAATAGTAAATTTTCGAAAATCTGACAAATTATTTTCCGTTATGTTTTATATATAGTCATTGCTCATGACACTCGTACTAAGTGTGTAAGGGAACAGCAACAGAATTAAATAGAGAAAGTTGAATTTCACTAGTTATAGTTGGCAAAATTTTTAATTATCATTTTCTGGTTGTATTATCTTGTAATAATAAAATACAGTAGTTTTCCTGTTTATACAGTCACAAAATTTTTATGTTGTGTTTTTTTAAATATCTTGTGGCTCCTCTAAACCGTAATTATGGTTGCGTCCCTGTAATAAACAAATTCGAACATATCTCCATATCACAAATTTTATTTATCCCAGAAGTCTCGGGATGCTTGTTTTATTCCCCAAATTTTCTTTTTATTGATTTCGTTACTCCGTGGTTTTAGGCTGCGGGCATTCCGAAGTGAAGCGCCATGAATGAGGGATTCTAACCTCAAAGTCGAATGTGTTTACTTTACCAGCGGAATTTCTTATTACTTTTGTTATTTTTGTATACGATAGGTAACTATTTTTAAATGTGAATGTCGAAGTTAGTATTGTTATTGCAGTTGTAGACAAAAATAGCAATTTGTTGCTTTCTAATGGTGTATGTTGCCTAGTGGTAAAATAAACCTATACAATTTAATTTTAGACGCCGCCTCTATAAACATTACTTGTTTTGTATAAGATATATTAATACCCTACAATCCTAGGTAAGTTTAAAAGCCTAAACTCCTAGGCTAGTGTAGAAATGTAAAATAGTGATTCACCCATTGAGGTTGTGTTAGGTTAGGTGGGCACATATTACGAAATTAGTCGGACGTTAATGGCCCTAGTATATTCGTGTTCTGCATCATTAGTAGAGTGGAAATATACCATTTTCTGTGAATTATTTTTATTTGTACAGAGAAGCCCCTAAACTTAATAATTTCCAAAAATTGTACAGCCATTTCCAAAATCAACAAAAAAAACACCTTTATCCACGTTACTCACAGAAACATGGTACATTCGACGAAAATAGTCATTGTGAATGTAGCATATGTAAAGAACCATACAAATAATGGTAACACACAAATAACTTCTTTTAAACCATGTGCCTTGCTGCAGAGATTTATTTAACATTATGTTGAACCTTATATTATTTCTTAGTACCGATGCATGTCTTAACAGACTGTTGCTACAGAAAACATTTGATGCCCACAGCCGGTTCGGTAATTTTCTACTTGAGGGGCTTTCCTGAAAATAAGAAAAAAAACTCCAGAAAGTGGTATATTTCGACTCTACTAATAACGTAGAACACGAATATATTGGGGGCATGGCTTTAAAATAAGTACAACATATTTTAAAAAATTGAACAAGTTTGTGAGGTGACTGTTTCTGACAGTTTGTTTACGTTTTGAACGAAACGTTTTATGCCAACAAAAGTTGTTTAAATGAATTCAGCATAGCTTACCTAGTTGATATTGAAGCGGTCGTACTGTTAAAATAAGTACAACATATTAAAAATACTCGCTACATGTACGAGTAACTGATGTTTACGTTGACTAACGTGTGCCGCCATTATTAATGGCTACGCAGTGCAGATTTCACGCAATCTACCGGCGTCCGGCCTTACGTTAGTATGCATGCAGGCAGCGGTCGTGGTCAGTTCGATGGTGCTTCGTTCGTGATTTAAGACGGAAAAAAAGCAAGCAAGACTACGTTTCTGCGTTATATTAGCCTATTAACGAGTGCTTCTGTATATATATTCGGCTGTAAATGAGTGTTTCAGTGCGTTATATTCGCGTATGTGGTGCTTCGTGAAAACTGTGATTTCATCGAGTGATCTGACGTTGAATGGGCCGTTGACAAGAGTATGTACAACCCGCCTACATTGGTGAGTGCATTTATATTATTTGTGTGGGTTTTACGTTCCTTTAAATCCCTAAAATCCTAAATTCGTAGTTTAGTGTGAAACCCACAAATCCTATCCGGTAGCTTAACGTGCAAATGTAGTTATATTACGTAAGTCAAACAAGGCTTTTTCCGGACGTTTATACAGCACAATTTCACATTCTTTCTATACTAACCTTGGATTATTCGTAGGTAACGCAGAACACGACTATAGTAGCGTCGTTAACGTATGACTAATTGTATAATATGTGCCCACCTAACCGAACAGAACCTAACCCCACGATGGGTGAATCACTATTTTACATTTTTAAACTAACCTAGGATTGTAGCGATTTTAACTAACCTAGGATTGTAGTTATTTAAAATAACGTAGGATTATAGGGTTCCCATGTAGTCTGTGATTGTAGGGTGTTGATCGGAGATTTTTTTAATATTGTATAATCTTATATTACTGTACAACCTTACAATCCTAGGTTAGTTTAGAGCCGTACAATCCTAGGTTAGTTTAAAAACGTAAAATAGTGATTCACCCATCGTGGAGTTAGGTTCTGTTAGGTTAGGTGGGTACATGTTAGGAAATTCGTCGTACGTTAATGCCCCTAGTATATTCGTGTTCTACGTTATTAGTAGAGTCGAAATATACCACTTTCTGGAGTTTTTTTTCTTATTTTCAGAAAAGCCCCTAAACTAGAAAATTACCGCCAGTTCACTCGTATAAACACAGTGATCTACTAAGCACTCTAAAAGAAAATTCCTACAATTAGTGATAGTTGCAAAATCGTACATATTCAGAGAACACTCAAATCTATCAATTCTGAACTCCCGAAACACTTGAACTTCTGCATGTCATTGTGATACAATATTACTTAGAAAGATCTTTTCAAATCTAAGAACACATTTTAGAGAAAAATTAAGCCACAGTCTAACAGCCAGATATTACCAATTTACATGTAACGTACGCACTGTTGTCCAGATATCTGTCAGCTTGAGCAATGTCACAAGAAAGTGGCACATCACTGACAATTCCTGGAATCCATTAGACAAAACGTGAGGGGTAGAGGTGTAACCTAGCATATTAATGCCTGCATTGGTGAAGAATAACAGAAATCATTGTCCATGATTGCTTTTTGCTCATACCCCTTCATATTTTTTAAAGTCGTCCATCATCTGTGAGAGTACAACACTTTTGACTCTGCTTTCACTATTTATACTACATAGACATACTATACAAGAAGAATTCCGTCCTTTGTACTTGGGTTACCTACTCCTCCATGTCCCCCCCCCCCCC
>NQII01007424.1:17642-69615 GCA_002778355.1 Clitarchus hookeri
GGCATGCAGTATACTGCACAGAAAGAGCTAAAATGTTACAGAAAGCACCCCAAGTAATCCACATATATTGTAAAAGTAGACAGCGAACCTTATCAATTTTTAACGTAGTAGGTTGTTTGAAAATAAATGGTCAAAATGGACACTTACAGCTTTCAACTCGTCGTGCTTCCAGTTGTGTGGGACCGATGAACCATTTGTAATACCCATTAAAAGTCGTAACAAGGAGCCTCCACGCCATTTTCGCCATAACTGCAAGTGTCATGGGACATATTAAAGTGCTGTGTAAAGGTGCATACATGTTAGTAACCTGGCCACATAACATAGCTTGTGACCGTATCATGTTGCAGTGATACGGTCCAGAGTCTATGATTCCATTCCTTCACAAGACCGATCTGCTGACATGTGCAGATATTTATTCCTATATATCATACCTCTTCATTTTGTGGAAATGCAACAGATGTTTTGGATTCGTTATTATTGCCCTACTGTGAATGTCAAAAGAAATGACGGATACTTCACTCCACTCCAAAACTGCTTCAACTACAGAAAATTCAGTGGCAGAAGAATACACAACTAACCTCCACAATGTACACATGCATATTGAAGGACTGGCATGGGTGGACGTCATGTGTACACGTTCAAACCAGCTTCAGCCATAACCATTAACTTCTCTTTGGTGCACTAAATACAGTCAGCCGGAACTGACCTGCATTGGATGCATAACCACAATTTTTTTAAGTTACATGGTTACTGATTACGTAAGCACTGTGGGGCTGTGGTTGTGTAGTGGTTAGATCGCTTGCCTTCCACCTAGGGGAACCGTGTTCGATTCCCGGCAGGGTTGCTCCCGGATTTTCGCATGTGGGAATTATGCAGGACGATGCCACTGGTCGGTTTTTTTTCGCAGGGATCTCCAGTTTCCCCCACCCTGGCATTTTAGCATTGCGCCTTACTCTCCTCGTTTCACCCTCAATGGCTTGAGAGCTGCCCTAATTTCTTCACTCACTCACTCTCAAGACCTCGATGCTAAGAGCAGCTCAAATCCCACCACTCTACTCCACTCCATATACCCTGTTACGGTTTGGCGCTATGGTACATGTTACTGATACTAATATGTATGCATCTTAACCTTTTGGATCAGCACACTTCACGGGTTTGTTGCACAAGTTCAAACTGGGACATATAGTGGCAAAAACTTATGATGTGGCAAGTCCACGCGGTGTAGACACAACTACAAACAGTAGGATATGTTACTGATTTGAAAAATGTTATGTTTGTTACCAGCTTGGTGACCAAAATCTCCAAGATGATGAAGATAAAAAATTAAGGTTATATACACTCTTTATAAGCATTTATAGGGACAAATCCATATACATGTAAGGAACTTGTCGAACAGTTCACTTTGTCGAGTTCAACCATTGCTGACCATCGACAGCAATTAAGAAAAGTGAAAAAATAGCTTGGTATTTCATGAACTGAAGTAGCATCTGCATTAACTTGCTTGTTGGTTTGTCATCACACCGAGCCACTACTTGATTTTATTGTAATGCTAATTGCAAACTACATGGGTAGTTGTTGCAAATTGGTGAAAGCTGTCAATGTAAACAGTTTACAAACTCATGAATATGTGACAGGGTCATTTATGCATTGTAATATTATTAGCAACATCGCTGACATTGTGGGAGCTTTAGTAAACAAGTGCTAAACTTGGCAGAGTAAAACTAAAAATAGTTGCTGTTGAAAACATCGGAGAGAAATGTGTGCGAGGTTTAAAGGAAGCAAAGTAAATCTGAGCTCTGAGCAAGTGTCATGTTTACAGTGTGATAGAACCAACCATTGTGAAAATTGATCAGCTTGTTCTCACTAAAGGGGCCGCTGTGGTGTAGTGGTCAGACTACTCTCCTCACACCTAGAAGAACCGGGTTCAATTCNCTCAGGGATCTCCAGTTTCCCCCGTCCTTGCATTCCAGAGCTGCTCCATACTCACCTCGCTTCACCCTCATCAACTTTCAAGACCTCAATGCTAAGAGCCACCCAAATCTCTCCTCTCCACTCCACTCCACTCGTTCTCATTAGAAGTTGTAGACCCAAGGATCAATTTCAAGATTCAGTTATATTTAATAAGTTTTACTGCCAGACATTTCTGTATTTTTTTCTACTCCAGTATATAAACCTGGATAGAGAGTTTCTACTACAACACAATATATTTTATGTTGTATGGTGTTGGGCAGCATAAGTACAAGTATGATTTAAATAAGGCAGGAAAACGTGTGTGATAGTGGAATGTATTTAATACGTAGGGTAAGGTGTCCATTCACATTTCACAAGTTATTTCTTCAATATCATGCCAGCCAGATGTTGTAAAAAAAACCAGGCATGATGTGCGAGTTCGCATGTGCACAATGCAACAATGTTTGCACATGCGTGAGAGATGGCCGTTAGCAGGTTTACATACAAAGTGCCATTTAGTAATCATTGCACCGTGGTCAGGACAACCCATGCATTTGTAGTGGAAGCTTATTAAAGCATGAGTCTCCCATCAAAGTCCAGAGGATGTTTCGGCGTTATTTCGGGCCCAACATCACAACAACGTGCCTGATCGCAGCAAGGTTCTGCAACACCAGATAATAATGCATTGACATAAAAAAAAACACACAACATTCCTATCAACATGTTGCAGCATGTGCTCATCCGCCACCTGGAGGAATATGTTGTCCTTGTTGATGAACACCTGTCGGGCATGATATTCGAAAAATTACTGGTGAAATGCAACACTACACTAAGTACTGATACTAGTATTAAATACTAAGTATGTTATACTGTCACTCACATATTCCTGCCTTGTTGAAATCCTTATATTTATTCTCCCCAATCCCTTTAGAATAAAAAGGTATTTTAGGAAAACAAGTTTATTTTTTTTTAATACAATTGTTTTCATAACTAAAGCATTTATAAACTTTTCATTCCAGTTTAAAAAGTTAGTTGTTTGAGTTAAGAGATTTGGGCAGCTTCTAACAACAAGGTCTTGAGAACTGATGAGGGTGAAATGAGGTGAGAATGGAGCAGCGCCGGGATGCAAGAGTGGGAGAAACGGGAGATCCCAGAGAAAACCCATCGACTAGCAGCATTGTCCTGCACTATTCCCACTTGCGAGAATCTGGGAGTAACCCCGGCCGGGGATTGAACGCGGTTCACCTTGGCGGGAGGCTAGCAGTCATAACTGCTCAGTCACCACTGTCTAAAAGTTAGTAACCAGCACGTAAAATTTTATTTGTGTTAGTAATTAATATATTAGTATAACACTATTATACATTAATTAAAAATATACTTGAAGCAAAAAGACTTCAAGTATGTTTGATTTAATTTTCCAAGATATAAAGGAATATATTGTTGAAGGAAAAAAACTTACTTTGTACATGTATGCCCAATTACAATTGTAATCTAAGAATTTACAAATATGTAGTGTGGCACTGATGCATATATTTGTAATTCCTAACTGGGTAGTATGTTTTCTACAGTTTGCCATGTGTATGTTGCTCTTTCTAGTTCATAGTCATTGAAATGTTTTTCATTTTGATGGATGTTGAGTTATATAGCATTTACTTTAATTGTATAATTGGTGACAAGAATGTCAAATATACATCCCGAGGAAATACGGGCTGCTTCAATGTTATCATAGGTGTTTTTGCCTACAGTTTCAGGTGGACCATGGAAAAATTCTCGTCACTCTCGTTGGATGACACCGCCTCCATAGAGTACACAGCNCCTACAGTTTCAGGTGGACCATGGAAAAATTCTCGTCACTCTCGTTGGATGACACCGCCTCCATAGAGTACACAGCGCCAAAAATTTCCATCCATACATTTCGCGATGATGACAACGACATAGCTGTCCGCGTCACAAAGCTTGATGGCAGCTTGTTTGTTTGGGTTGGTTCTGTGTTGAATCCAGAGTTCAAGGACTGCTCGCTAGCTTTGAAGACAGTGTATGAAGCGCTACCGCTGGCGACCAAGATCTTGGGTGCGACGTCGGATACAACGTCGTCGAGCATGGCGATCAGACTGGCAAAGAGGCTGAACAAGCCGGTGTACGTCAGCTGTAACTTACTGCCAGACAGGCTTCTGCTGGCAGCTGCTGAGAAGTGTATAAAAAGTGAGATGGTGGCTCATCCAGAGAAGTTTGAATGACAGGCATGTTGAGCCACGGCGACTGACGTTTATTATTTGCGAAGTGAATGTGTTCCTAATGTTAGCTTGTGTGCATACACTGTGTGGCATTTTTCGTTGTATAATAAAGATAATTTCAAGTGGAGTGGCTGGCAGTATTTGAAAGGAGCCACACACTTTTTACNCATTTTTCGTTGTATAATAAAGATAATTTCAAGTGGAGTGGCTGGCAGTATTTGAAAGGAGCCACACACTTTTTAAAAGTTTTCCACAGATCTAGCCCCTTGTTTTTTAAATAAGTATGTTTGGGAGCGGTACACTTTTATTTTTAGCATCAAGAAAAAAATTAATGTACTGTCATCCATCCTACAAAACATCCAAAATGAAAACCAACCCAAACATTATATCAGTCATAAGAAAGTCAACATTTGTTGTAGCTGTTACCAAACACATTTTCATACCGAGGCAGCGTGTGCCTAATTATTTGAATTCTGGGAATATCATTGTTAATATTTTTTCCCGCAATTCCTCATAGCGTAAGACGGTGTGGTAAAAATATACGGTAGGTATTAAAGATTATTTTCTGACATTTTATTAGTTCTGATTACTTTGTGATCATTCCGTTTTTTGTATATGTCATTAATAATTAATACAAAACTTGGTCTAGTTTCTGTTTTCATGTAACAAAATTGTGATGAATAGAAAATGAAAATTCGTCATATAGGTTTTGCCATAAGATATTTTCTGAATGATTATGGGTGCTATTGTGATGATGCAGTTAGACTACTTGCCTCCATCCATGGTGAACTGGGTTCAATCCCTTGTGGGGTGCCCTTGGGTTTTTGCATTTGAAAAATATGGGAAGTATTGCCATCTGCCTGTGCATTTTCTTAGGGTACTTAAGTTTCCATTACATGTAGCCACTGTTCCATCTCCACCACCTATTTCATCCTAATTGGCAATGAAAACCTTAACTGCTAAGGGCCGTGGAAAGGTCTCGCAGTGCACAAATTTACAAAACGTAAAATCAAGTTGAGGATTCGAACTACTTAATTTTTTTTTATGGCGTTAGATTTATTGACAAGACAATGCTGGTAACCATCTTATACAACAGTAGTTGATACAGTCTATTCAAACGTTCCTTTACCATGGACCACTAGATGTAGAATGTCATCCTATCCTGCCTTTGACATCTCTTCAATTAAAGTAGGGCCTGTCATAATAATTTAACAAGTCGTTGAAATGTATTATTATCCATAACTACTTGCATATGCTACTTATATTTTGAAACACAAATGAGATATGTAAATAACTGAACACAACATTAAACAGAATGAAATATAAACTGAATTATTGTGATTTAGATCTGGACATCTCATATCGTTGAAATTACTTGATAGGCTGTATTCAGAAAGTTTCATGAGCCACTTGGGAATCCAGCTGTGGATAACTAGTGCTCCGCAGACAACAGTGTGAGACCCGCTGATATAAACTATAAAAGCAGTTAATGTGCTAATTTAGTATGAACAAAATATCATCATCTCTAACTCTGTGATGTATTGAAATGTATATATTGTGAAGAGAACGACTGTTTTCAACATAATTTTCTAACACAAACATTTAAAAAATAAAATTCAATAAAAATTATTTATTAATTTTTTTATTTTGGTTATTGTATACTTTTACATAATAAAATTTTCTAAATTTCAAGACAATTATTTTTAAATATGTATTGATATTGCGGTTTCTATACGTTATTACTAAAAAACCAGACAACATTTTTTTATTTGTACTGTATCAGCTATTGTGATGTGTGTTGGTTTTAAAGAACTATGTATTGCCCTGAATATAAGTCAGTAATTTTTTCCAATATTTTTGTATGAAAATTAAAGACCCAACCTATGTGCGGGCACTTCAGAAGGGAAGGTGAAACCACCAGTGAAGAGAGTGAAACCGCCAGTGATGATGCATAGGTAACTAAAATTAACTGTTACCAACATGTACAGGACCTATGTTCAGTATTTCATTTTTTATTCTGGAAATATTTTGTGTGTAAATTAAAAGAGTTAATGTTACTTGAAAGCTTTTAGTGACACTGAGAAAAATTAATTGAACTTAAAATTGTTAATAGATTAAAGTTTATATTAACCTACTGTTTTTACCTATCTCAAATTTTTTTCCAGAGTCGTAACTTTAAAATCAATAGGTCGAAATATATGCGAGCCGACTTATATTCTGGACAATACAGTATATAAATTAAGTTTACAATTGTGGGATAGAGAATATGTAATGGGAGGATTTTAGAAGGAGGGAAGAGAGCCTGGAGTTTAAGGGACTTATAGGTGACATTAAGGACTGGTATAATTGCAAAATGAAGATTAATGAAGCAGTAAGAGAGTTAATAAGTAGGCATCTACAGATTAAAGCATATTTAAAAAATATTAATAAAATAAATAATGATTTATGGCTACAATTGTTGGACTGAAAATTAACTTAATGGAGTAATCATGTTGGTCAAGTATCTATGAAGGGCAAATATAACACAAAGTACACCAGAAAAAATATTGTAGTTAGAAGGCCCAACTCAAACTGGTTATGATGTTAATGTAAACTTTGCTTGTATTTGCAAATTTTATTTTTTGATGGTTCTGCTTATTTTATGTGTATACTGTAATTAAAAATAATTTAGTAAATGCTGAAAGAAATAAGCCTAAAATAATTACAATGTTTACCATTAGTATTCCTTATTCTTCAGCATATAATGTAAACAATGGCCTGTGCCCTACATTTTATAGTTTTTTTTTGTACTAGGAAGAAAAAATATGTGAAAAATACAATTATTAAATTTGTTCAAATCTGAACAGAAATTTTTAAATCATTAACATCAATTGAAGATAATACCTTTGACAACACAGTCATATTGTGAACTGCTATAAGAAAATAATATACCTAGCATTGAGGTGTACAAATAAGATATGTNTACCATTAGTATTCCTTATTCTTCAGCATATAATGTAAACAATGGCCTGTGCCCTACATTTTATAGTTTTTTTTTGTACTAGGAAGAAAAAATATGTGAAAAATACAATTATTAAATTTGTTCAAATCTGAACAGAAATTTTTAAATCATTAACATCAATTGAAGATAATACCTTTGACAACACAGTCATATTGTGAACTGCTATAAGAAAATAATATACCTAGCATTGAGGTGTACAAATAAGATATGTTTTTTCTCTGTCAATTTTCTAAACTTGGTGCAGCCTGCAGAGAAGGTCCTTTTCATACAATTAGTGTCATCTGGCAAAGTATTAATATTTGAAGTGAAAGTTTTTGACAGTAATTACATGTTTGCCATTGCTCCCATATGCATCCTCCCCCATTTAACTTGGTTGTGCATTCAAAGACCTTTCAGTGAAACTTAATATTTTTAAAACATGTCTCAACTGTGATGATTCTTTAGTTACTGTCACAGCATATTGTACTCAAGGGAGGAAACTTAATGTGCTGCAGCTAGGTTTTTGTTGTATGTTAATGAAGATGAAGCGAATCACTAAGTACTTTATGCAAAATTTCCCTCTAAAAAGTTGAAGTTGCTGCACATAATATTAATTTTGTGTATTGGCTTTGTGACTGCATGAAATTGTGTGGGGTAATTGTTATGAGAGCATATTTGTTACACATATAAAGGTGTTCCTCAAAATACACCCAGACTGAGGTAAGTGCCCTGAGGAGACAATGATCTAATTACATTTTTACTGTAATATATATATATATATATTTTTTTTTTCTCTATTCCTCACCCATGTAAAGGAAGTTACATAATTACAATTTTGATGGTTAACTTTCAGTAGTGAATTAATAAACAATTAAAATATTTAATTTTATAAATAACGAAAACAGGTAAATGTTACTTTTGCTGTAGGGTTGCATAGTTTTAATTTGCAACTTCTTTAGAGTATTTACAATTCTTTAATGGCAGGCAGTAATTGAGGATGGAATTGGTACTCTACGGCCTGCATATTGGAATCTTCAATCTTCTGCGTACTTTCTATCTAACTCTTGGGGTGTAATTTCTTTTACAGACTAACTTCACAAAAGTTAAAGAGATGTCACTGCTAATCACAAACTTTGAATTCAGATTTATAATTTGCATTCACAAATAATCAAGCCAAGAATTTTGTCTCCAAATAGGTTGAGACTGTAGCTGCTGTGCGCACATAAAAAATTTAACAGTTTTTGGATCCTGAAATATTCAGTAACATTTCACATTATCTTAATATATTCTCTCTTGAGATATCAAAACTGTTTACTGCTATTTGGAAGTTCAAAATAATTACAAACTTTTATATCTAATGATTTCCGTGTCAACATTTGTTTCCATTCCATATCATTCGTAGTGCCAAAACGTGACCGAAGGCACTTTAAGTACAGATGTGCTACTGGNTAATTACATGTTTGCCATTGCTCCCATATGCATCCTCCCCCATTTAACTTGGTTGTGCATTCAAAGACCTTTCAGGGAAACTTAATATTTTTAAAACATGTCTCAACTGTGATGATTCTTCAGTTACTGTCACAGCATATTGTACTCAAGGGAGGAAACTTAATGTGCTGCAGCTAGGTTTTTGTTGTATGTTAATGNAGTTACTGTCACAGCATATTGTACTCAAGGGAGGAAACTTAATGTGCTGCAGCTAGGTTTTTGTTGTATGTTAATGAAGATAAAGCGAATCACTAAGTACTTTATGCAAAATTTCCCTCTAAAAAGTTGAAGTTGCTGCACATAATATTAATTTTGTGTATTGGCTTTGTGACTGCATGAAATTGTGTGGGGTAATTGTTATGAGAGCATATTTGTTACACATATAAAGGTGTTCCTCAAAATACACCCANGCATGAAATTGTGTGGGGTAATTGTTATGAGAGCATATTTGTTACACATATAAAGGTGTTCCTCAAAATACACCCAAACTGAGGTAAGTGCCCTGAGGAGACAATGATCTAATTACATTTTTACTGTAATATATATATATATTTTTTTTTTCTATATTCCTCACCCATGTAAAGGAAGTTACATAATTACAATTTTGATGGTCAACTTTCAGTAGTGAATTAATAAACAATTAAAACATTTAATTTTATAAATAACGAAAACAGGTAAATGTTACTTTTGCTGTAGGGTTGCATAGTTTTAATTTGCAACTTCTTTAGAGTATTTACAATTCTTTAATGGCAGGCAGTAATTGAGGATGGAATTGGTACTCTACGGCCTGCATATTGGAATCTTCAATCTTCTGCATACTTTCTATCTAACTCTTGGGGTGTAATTTCTTTTACAGACTAACTTCACAAAAGTTAAAGAGATGTCACTGCTAATCACAAACTTTGAATTCAGATTTATAATTTGCATTCACAAATAATCAAGCCAAGAATTTTGTCTCCAAATAGGTTGAGACTGTAGCTGCTGTGCGCACATAAAAAATTTAACCGTTTCTGGATCCTGAAATATTCAGTAACATTTCACATTATCTTAATATATTCTCTCTTGAGATATCAAAACTGTTTACTGCTATTTGGAAGTTCAAAATAATTACAAACTTTTATATCTAATGATTTCCGTGTCGACATTTGTTTCCATTCCATATCATTCGTAGTGCCAAAACGTGACCGAAGGCACTTTAAGTACAGATGTGCTACTGGNACATTTGTTTCCATTCCATATCATTCGTAGTGCCAAAACGTGACCGAAGGCACTTTAAGTACAGATGTGCTACTGGTACGGTATACCAATTTATACATGGATTCAGCAAAATATGCACTTTGAAATACATGAAGCAAAACAACCAAATTCCTTGGGCTAAATGTGGATAATCGCTTAAACTGGAAATCTCATATTAAGCAATTTTGCCAAAACTCAGTTCTGCCTGTTTTGCCCTGCGCAATGTTATGGAAATTCTTATTAGAGAGACTGCTATAATGGCTTACTTTGCATATTTTCACTCCATCATGACATTTGGAGTAATTTTTCTGGGTGAATTCATCTGAAAAAAAAAGTTTCCCTTACGCAAAAAAAAAACTTTAAAGATAATATTTGGCCAAAAAAACCGTTAGATTCTTGTAGGGTTTTGTTTAAAACCGCTAGAATTTTACCACTAGCATGTAAATATATATATATATATATATATATATATACACACACACACTCTACAATTATCTTTATATCAAAAAACCATAATTACATTATTTCAAACAAATGAATATTTTCATAACACTAACACGAGAAACAAAGAACTCGTAGACTTACCTCTTGTTAACTTAAAAATACTTCAGAAAAGGCCTTCTTACTCATAAAGTCAGCTTTTTAACAACTTACCCCAATATTTGCAAAAAAAAAAAAAAAATGTTTTTAAAATTAATAATTTTATGTCAGAAAAACAAATTGATTGACTTCTGCATATATCCAAATATTTGCTACTCTCATGTATCCCAATGACAGATGCCTACCCCGTGGATGTTGGGTGTGGGGATGCATGTGGACAGCAAACAAATTGTATGCCAGTGTCATTTTTTTCTGCTTTTGCTTTTCACAGGTCGTGGTGTTTTTGGACGAGATGCTGCATATTAGGATGCGAAGCACCAATATAGAAGAAGTTTTAATTCTATGTTCTATTTCCATGTTTCAGTGTATTAATCATATATCATGCACAACTTGACTTGTTCTATGTACTTCTAGTAGATCTATTGGCTGCAATAAACTATAACTAAAACTCTACTTCCTGAAGCACGAGCACATAGGGCCACGCCAATTTAACTGCTTCCTGCTTCATATTGTTTTCCCGGATTTTTGCATAAATTTTCTCGTACGAATTTGGTNTCTTGACTTGTATATGGCATATACCAATGCGACCATGCTTTAGTTATAAATAGTACTATCAATACATACCAAGTTCTGGTATTGTGAACATTTCCTTCAGATGAGCCGCTAGCTTTTCATACTGAAATATTCACCAGATTCATAATGGGATTTACCAAGGATAATAGTTCATATGGTAAGTCAAATCGTGTTCTCAAAATTGTTAGGTTAGAGAAGAGAAAAAAATAAACAAACTTTACAAGTTAGGTAATGGTTAGGCTATGTCACAACAATTATAGATTCTTAGTAGCATGATGAAAAGGATCGACGTTCCTGCCTTCTTACTCCATAGACCACAGATGGGAGTCTTCTTTGGTAAACACAGCTCACCAATACTTATTTTTATAGTCGTCCGGGCTTATCACTGAAAATCGGCACATAACTTGCTGTGGCGTTTACTCAACAGTTTCAATTACACATAACCAGTTGGTTGTTGGAACATTTGTCATACTTGGAACATATGCGAGGAGTCGGCCAAGTTAAGGCTCTGCTACAATAAGCTGGTACGGTGCAGTCAGCGTGCTGGTGGATTGTCGATCCCACTGTTAGAAATCTATACTTCATTTCATATAAGTTGGCCAGATTCTGACAGTCAGTGAGTGGCAATTTGACGCATTCGAAACAAACAACGTTCCATTTACAAAATCCTGTATCAGCTGATGCACGAATGAACAAAAGTTAATATTACGTTGGCTATTCTGAGTGCACTGCCGGCGCACATTAGACCAGCTGTAATTATGCGTGATAAGAAAGAGTTCCTAGGTTAATTTTTACAGTTTATTTTACGTGGTCATAAAACAGAGGTTTTTAGTGTTAGAAACTTAACTTCATGCTGAAGTAGAAATGTACAGGTGTTCAAAATTAAAGGCACATTAAAACTATCCGTATCCAAATGAAATGCAATTTCAAAACCTTTTTTACACGTCTTAATCGCTCCTCTCCAACCCTGTTTTCATTACGTACTTGATATTAATTCCAAAAGAATACAGAAATATTGCATAATATTGTTGAATTATTTTTTCTAATAATTTGATGAAATATATATTAAATTTGTGTCATTCCGAGCCAGTAATAGAAGAACAGTCAACTTAAAAAATACGCTATCTATTGAGCAAAATAAGAGGCTGAGACTTTGCTCCAGACAGGATGTGCATGCTACCTATCCGATTTTTTCTAAAACATTACCAGCCACAAAAAAAAAAGTGTTCCACATGCGACATATATAAATTAACAAACATATGCCAATAGTTTTACTTTTCGCGAGCTCTGCATAATTTTTAAAGTAACTTATATTTCGTGTACAGTGATTTTGAGTACTAGTAATTTATATTTGGCAGGTAATCGTTCGTCCACGTAAATTATACGCCATATTGTTTTCCGAAAATCCATTTCCTTGTTTCCGAAGAAAGACAGATGTCAGTCTAAAATATCTTAAAATTTGTATAGCATTACATTTATTTTGTAGTTACTAAATTTAATATTAATTATTTATGTTTTTGCCCGTTAACATGATTTACTGATTAATGATTTATGTACACATTACTATTACTACAATCGCAGCCACGTTTTTCTGAGTAGCAAGTTTGCCTGAAACGTCCCACGAACAGTACATTGACAAGGGGATCGGCTGATAATGACAGCATGAAAATAAANTAGTTACTAAATTTAAAATTAATTATTTATGTTTTTGCCCGTTAACATGATTTACTGATTAATGATTTATGTACACATTACTATTACTACAATCGCAGCCACGTTTTTCTGAGTAGCAAGTTTGCCTAAAACGTCCCACGAACAGTAAATTGACAAGGGGATCGGCTGATAATGACAGCATGAAAATAACATCGTTGCCATGTGGCCGATCAGCTGATGGCGGAAGGATACGTAGTCAGATGTAAACAGTGGCGCTACTTTCGCAGACCTGTCAGAATCTGGCCAACTTATAGGCGCGGTTTTGCCGGTGAAGCGTAGTTCTTCCGACTCGCAAAAGATAGCGCAGCGTTCGTCATGTTTTTTTGTTGTTGTTTGTTTACAGTTTTGTATTGCGTGCGCTGTTGCAAAGTGACGTGACAACGGAGCTATATTAATTGTATGATCGTGTCGGTAGATTTTTAATCATGGTTAGTGTAACGGACGAATTTTTAATGCTAGTTTTTGTTATGCGCATGACTGCATATGTGTAACAGTTAACCACAAACCAAACACATAACCGACGAAATCGCAGATACTCGGTGCACCCAGTGAATTCAGGAAGGAAACAGGAAGGTGAATTTGCAACTCTGTTTTTCTATATTCGCACATCGAGTCACGACCAGTTGTTTAGTCACACGCGGCTGGAAGCCTGGCAGTTTGAAGAGTTGTTGGACATGTTGCGACCTTCGCAGTGCCGGATTAGCCACGTAGCAAGAGTTAGCAAATGCTACGGGCCCCGCGACTCGGGGGCCTCGCTCCTTCGTGTAAAAAAAATAATCTTATCAAGTAGGTAAGATACGGTACACCACCCACCGTCCAATGGAAAGACGTAGTAGTTATTCAAAAAGTCAGCGCTGGCCACACCATATACATTTTACGAGTATATTATGTTGCAAGTTGGCAACACCACAATGCTTAGAGGGGAATCCCGTAATATTGTTTTAGAGCTGTCTGCTGTTTGTATAACCCTACCATTTAGAATAGCTTTCTATTGATTACCAATAAGAAAGCAATTAATGGACATTATAAGTGCTATTACAGTCAGTCGTTTCTTCCACATTAAATTTATTTTATTTTTCTTTTGTTTGATACGAGCCATCTAGAATGAAGGTTGTTTTTTTTGTTTAGGGCCGAAACTCAAAAAGGTGATGCGAATTCATTATTAAACGGTTTTATTTAGCTTCACAAACTTCACAATGTACAGTCAAGTGCACGTCAAGTTTGAAACCACCAGTATAAGCTGGCCGGTCCAAAGTTCGAANCTTCACAACGTACAGTCAAGTGCACGTCAAGTTTGAAACCACCAGTATAAGCTGGCCGGTCCAAAGTTCGAAGTGTCAAGCTTGACGTGCTCTTGACTGTACTTAACTATATTTTTTTGTTTGACTTAAATCTCGTAATCAAAATTTCACCTATTTCTCGTTAAGTAATTGAGCTCAAATTTTGTAAGCAAGTATATTTCCGGTGAAAATGTAATATAACTTCTGAATTCAACTCCTCTGTCCTGATGCTGCAGGGATACTGCCCGCAAAAACTATAACAGAGTAGACCGGCTGGTTTTAAATTACCATTATTTCATGGGGAGAGATTTCATCACTAGTTTTTCGGTTACTCCTCAGTCATAATTTTATTTTGTATTTTTTTTTTCTCTATTTTATATATAGATCGATATGAGCAGTAGACCTTGAGATACGGGCAGACATTATGCTTCTGGAAGTGCAAAAGATGAAAAAGAAAAAAAAGAACCAATCGGTTATATCAAAGACACGTAAGCTGTCTGAGTTTTTTAATGTTCACAAGAAATTGAAATAGAAAACACAGAGGTTGCATCTCATTGTACAGATGATGACAGCACTATATGAAATTCATTAGGATCTGTAACTATTCCCGATATAGCCACATGTACTACAAGTGATACTGCACTTGAACAGACAGCAAGTCCTCCCAATTCAGACATATCGTCTTCTAGCCAAAGAGAAGTTATAAGCACAGCATGCCCTCTAAACCCAGAAACGTCGTCTTCAAGCCAAAGAGAGGTCGAAAGCATATCACATGCTTCCGGTTTATTACATCTTCTACGTGCCAAAAACAAAACAAAAATAAAATGTACTCCAATGATATTGCTGAATGGCCGAGCAACTTTGATCGAGATTATGGGATTGCGAAAGGAAGTAGCGAAGTGCAACATATGAACAGTAATTTTTTGTCTTCAGAGAAAATGTATGACAATGAAAATAAACCACGTTTCTGTCAGAGGTCATTTTTCACATATAGACATAAACTAAAAGATAAAACTCACGCGAGAGATTGGTTGTGTTATTCAGAAACTAAAGGGAAACTTTTTTTGTTTTGTTTGCAAAGTTGCGGATTCAGACGGTTCGGTACGGTTTACGAAAGATGGATTAGATGACTGGAAGAACGTGCATATTTTGTTGAAAAGACATGAAGAAAGCACTTCGCATAGACAAGCAATAATTTCGCTTTTAGTTCGCAAAAACAAGGATGCGCGTGTCGATTCTCAACTTGTAAACCAAATAGACACCGAACAAAGAAATTGGCGGACACTCTTAGAACGAATTACTGCAGTTATAATTTTTTTTTAGCAGAACGAGGTCTTGCATCTCGGGGTAGTGATGAAATTGTTGGCTCACCTCGCTATGGAAATTATTTAGGTTTATTAGAATTAATCGCTAAATTTGACATTTGTCTGGCCGAATATATACATATTCAAGCAAATAAATGAAATGGACATACGTCATACTTGTCAAAAACAACATGCGAGGAATTTATCCATCTAATTGCATCAAGCATACTGAATCATATTATTTGCGAAATTAAGAGATGCAAATACTATTCAGTGTCATTGGATTCTACTCCAGATATATCGCATATAGACTAGAGATGAAACGAATAGTAATTTTGCCGGATACCGGATACCGGATATTCGGCTGGGTCACAAGCCGGATGGCCGGATATCCGGCGGCCGAATATTCGGCAGGTCTGAGTGTGATTTCTTCTTAGAAGAAATATTCATGTCGCAACATGTTTGTTTTCCGACGCCGGCGCATAGATACTCGCGGGAGTGCAGTAAGCAGGCGGGAGGGGTAATGAATGAGTTCGCTCACTCATTTGTTTTGTTTTGTTTGAGCCGCCATTTGTTGACGTTCGGGTTTAGGTGAAATTAGTGAAAGCAAGTTACGAAAATGTCAGCGCGAAGTAAAAGATCCCCAATTTGGCAATATTTTGATATCAGCAATGACAACAATAAGTTTGCTGTGTGTTCGTTGTGCCAAATGCAAATCTCTCGTGGTGGAAAAGGAAAAAAAGCAGGTATGTATTCAATTATTTTATTATCGGATTTAGCTTTTTGTATCGAAAATATTCCGCAATTTAACGTGAATAAAATTTATTTCAAGTTGATCTACTAAATTTAATAATAAATAATGATCGTATTCGTAACTAGTTATGTAACCACGGAATTCGAGGGGTTTGTTTTAAAAGATATTATTTTAAGAAACTGCTGTCATACTTTCGTAGCCTTTCGTGAACTTCAAGTAAATTATAAATGGTTAATGGATAGTTAATTTATTGTTGTATAAACTAGTTTACTGATCCGAATTATTTCAAATCTTACTTCGCTTTTATTTATCGATTTTGTTTTAATCAATACGCTTATTTTTCTTTCAGGTACGTCAGCTATGAGTAACCATTTGAAATACAAACATCCGGATAAGTTCAACGAGATTCGTAAGGATAAGTCCGTGGTACTTGCTCCGCTGCCAGCAGCCAATGCTCACCCCGGTCCAAGTACATCGTCGACATCGACACAAAAACAATTAAGTTTGTCTGAATCATTTGAACGAAAATTATTATGGGATGTGAATGATGCAAAGGCCAAAAAGTATCATTATCTAATCACAGAAATGATTGCACTAGACAATGAGCCATTATCTATCGTGGAAAGAGTTGGATTCAAGAGATTCATGGAACAAGCGGTACCCCGCTATGAAATGCCGAGTCGCACCTATATTACTCAAACAATTGTTCCTGATATTTACGACCGAATTAAAACAAAAATTGCAGCAAATATAGCAAATGCTCTCGCGATTTCAGTGACTTCTGACGTTTGGACCTGTTTGCACAACAATGCGAGCTTTTTGAGCTTCACAGCTCATTGGTTGTCTTCTGATCTTCATCAGGAACATGCTGTTCTTGCTATGAAGCCATTCCCAGGATCCCATACTGGAGAAAATATAGCAAAAGAGCTTAATACGATCGCAGCTCGCTGGAACATTAACCAAAGTAAAATACATTTACTTATTCATGACAGTGGTGCTAACATGGTCAAGGGTGTTCGAGTGGCCGAGTATGATTCTGCTAGATGCTTCCTTCATTTACTTGAGAGGGTTGTCACAGTCTCGTTAAAGGTTCAACATGAAGTAGTGGAGATGATCGCTGCCGGTAGACGTCTTGTGACGCACTTCAACCATTCAGGTTTAGCTCATGAGAAACTGATCGAAATACAAAAAGAACTTTGTTTGCCACAGCACCAACTTGTTCAAGATGTAAGTACGCGGTGGAATTCTACCTATTATATGGAAGAACGGTTATTGGAGCAAAAACGGGGTATTTCTGTTTACGTAGCTGACCACGGCATACTTAATAACTTGACAGCTCAGCAATGGGAATTGATGGAACAGTGCGTCAAGCTTTTAAAACCTTTTGAGGAAATTACAAAAATCACCAGTTCCGGTCTCTCTTGCATATCAGAAGTTATTCCCCATGTTGCTGCTTTAAAGAAGTATTTGGACAAAGAAGAAACTGCAAAAATTACCCCTGATATACTGCATATGAGAGCCTCGTTAAGAGCTGAAATAGAAAGCCGTTTTAGCACCATAGGACAAGATCAAAATTTTTTGATTGCAACGTTCCTCGATCCGAGGTTTAAGACCAACTTTTTCGGGGCACTTGAAGCTGAAAGTGCTAGGCAAAAAATTTTGTTGGAGTATTTAAAAATGACCTGTGATGATTCGTCTAACAGTGGATGTGATTCGCCATCTTCATCGCCGGCTAAGAGACGTAGAGTTGATGAGGCGGGATCGACTACAACACGCGAGGCTCACGACACATTTTGGAATTGTTTTGATGAAGTGGCGAATGAAAATAATAGATCGTGTCAGGATCAAGAGAAAAGCGCGATTGCAAATGAAATTGATTATTATTTAAAAACAGCTCGTATTGATCGTAGCTCCGACCCTTACTTTTGGTGGAGTGTCAATACAAACCAATATCCAAATTTGTCAAAATTTGCTAAAATTTATCTTTCAGCTCCATGCAGCAGCGTGTATAGTGAAAGGCTGTTTTCTGAAGCCGGCCTTGTCTATGAAAACAAGCGCAATCGCTTATTGCCATTACACGCAGAACAAATTGTGTTCATCCATCACAATTTGCCTTTAGTTAATTTTGAATATTAATAAATTGTGTTTAATATTCATAATAAAGAAACCACCTTAACTTATTGATTTTCATTTGTTTGGCATGAATTTTAGAATGGATTAAATATTATACCTATCTAATGTGGACAGTAGTTGCATTTATTGCATAAATTTAATCCAACTTTGATATTTTTGTACTATCCGGTATCCGGCCGAACCGAATATTGACTCACTATCCGGTATCCGGCCGAAATAGAACAAAGGGCCGGATAACGGATAGTAACCGGATATCCGTTTCATCTCTAATATAGACCAACTGACTCTGATAGTGCGCTATGGCCTACCATCTGGACCAGTGGAAAGGTTTGTAAGATTCTTGGATATGGAAGGCCATTCTGCTGAACAACTCACTCAAAGTATACTAGATTTTTTAAAATGAGAATGGTATTAATATCAAAGATTGTCGAGGGCAAAGTTATGACAATGCCAGCAACATGAGCGGGAAATACCGCGGCTTACAAGCACGAATTAAGGAGATAAATAGGTACGAGGAATACATTCCCTGCTTTGCACATTCATTAAATTTGGTTGCCAGGTGCGCTGCAGAATGCTGTACAGAAGCAGCATTAATTTTCTTCGATTTCGTTGAAAGTCTATATTCATTTTTCTCCGCTTCAACCTATCGATTGGGTCTTTTTTACGAAAACATTAAAAGATACTAGTTCAAAAATTCCAATTTTGAAAATATTATCGGACACTGGGTGGTCTGCCCGAGATAATGCGACGAAGGCGCTTTTGTGTGGTTTTACAATTATCAAACAAGTTTTATATGACATATCTAATAACAAGGATCAAAAGGTAGAGCGTCGTAATCAAGCTTACGGACTAGTTTCGAAAATTAATAAGTTAGCAACGGGAATAATGATTATTGCGTGGAACGAAATTCTAGAACGTTTGCAAGCGACTAACGCTTTGCTGCAGTCGTCTGATCAAGACCTTAACACGGGATACGCTCTTTATAGATCATTACACGGGTACGTCCAAGTAATGCGGTCTACATTTTCAGATGTAGAGACAAAAGCCAAAACCTTAACTGGCTGTGAAGAATATCAGCAATCGACTTCGAGAAAACGCAAGCGACAAACAAAGTACGACCATTTTTAGCGGTTCTACTACACTCGATGAAGTTGTAGGAAATCAAACGCCTGGACAATATGATGAAATTCAGGTGTTTATTGTCATAATTGATAATGCACTGTCTGCATTAGCTATACTCATGGAAGCGTACCATCTAGTGACCAGTGTATTTGGAATACTTCGGCAATTAAAATCTTTAACGGCAGAAGAGATCTTGAAAAGAACTTAAATTATCGTCAGTGCTTACCCAGACGATGTGGAAGACAGTCTGGGCAACGAACTGGTGCAGTTCGCTGAGCTGCTCGAAACAGACGTGGCTGCTGCTATTGACTGCAAAAACCACAAGACTCTGCAACTTCAATTTTATTTTATAAAATTTTAACGGAAAATTCATTAGAATCGTGTTTCCCAAATGTAGAAATAGTGTTACGCATTTACTTGAGTTTGATGATCACCAACTGCAGCGGAGAACGTTTTTTTTCAACATTAAAGCGCATTAAAAATGAGCTAAGGAACACAATGGGACAAGAACGTCTAAATGACCTCACTTTAATGAACCTAGAAAATGTTTTACTAAGAAATGTTGATTTGACTAGTGTTATCTCTAAATTTGCCCACATTAAATCACGAAAGGTTTTTTTATAAATGTTGTAAAGGTTCCACACAACAACCCGAGGCTTCCGCTGACTAGGATTTTCTATAGTGACCGAAGCAGTACCAACCTTGGCAAACATTCTCCCCTCGCTAGGATTTGTGAGGAGTACAACGAGACAGCGCGTTCCTGCGGGACTTGGGACATATTTTTTGACTCTGCTGACATTTAAAAACAAATTTATGACATTCTTATAATTACGCCTACTGTTTTAGTTTCATATTTTTATGATTGTGACTATTTGTATTTTATTTTATTTTATTTGACCAAAATTTTTTACAATTTTTTTTAATTTGTGTTCTTAGTTTAGTTTTTATTTAATATTAAACGTTTATTTTAATCTTAAATTTATACCTTAATTTGACATGTTTTTAGATTTTTGATACTAATTGTTTCTTTTTATATNTTTCATATTTTTATGATTGTGACTATTTGTATTTTATTTTATTTTATTTGACCAAAATTTTTTACAATTTTTTTTATTTGTGTTCTTAGTTTAGTTTTTATTTAATATTAAAAGGTTTATTTTAATCTTAAATTTATACCTTAATTTGACATGTTTTTAGATTTTTGATACTAATTGTTTCTTTTTATATNGTTTATTTTAATCTTAAATTTATACCTTAATTTGACATGTTTTTAGATTTTTGATACTAATTGTTTCTTTTTATATTGTAAACTTGTATTGTTTGACTAAGAATGATGTGTTCGCCTGTTATCTAACTTTCTTGTAGTTTTTTTAAATGTGAAATAAGTGTGTTGTTGGCGTCCCAAATAAATAAATGTGCAGTTTTATTTTATATCCTAAACTTTAATACCTTAAGCAAACCAAGGGCCTCCTGTTCGCATTTGCTACAGACCCCGCGCTGGCTTAATCCGGCACTGAGCCTTCGCTCACAAAGAAGAATAATCGCAAAACATTGTTCACATCATTTCGTCTTGCCTTGACACCGAAGTAAGTTTCTCACATTTATTAAAATAAGGTTTTCTGTTGTGATTTGTTTTGCAAAGTGCTTTCTGGAAATGATGTAGATTATCATTAATTAGGTACTTGTGACGTTAGTTTAGATAGGCCGACTGCAAAGTAGTGAAAGAGAAAAATAGCGGAGGAGTTGCTGATAACATACTTCGTTGTATCGTGAAACTTTTACTGACAAATTTGTACTCGAGTGTATTCCTTCGGATACGAATTGATCGTGGCTTACTATTAGTAAAAGCCAAAATTAATTAAATTTTAAGTCCGTTTTCCACAGCGATATTTAACATAATTACTAGTTCCAAGTTATTTATTTTCGACTGTATTTACACTGGCGAAGTTTTCCCGATGCCGAATTTCTGAATGTTTGTTTACTTTTTTTCGACATAACAACACTTGCAATCTATTTCGGCGGTTATCGCGTACGAAATAATAGCTACAAACGTTTCATAACGAATTGTTTTGGAATTTAGCGACAGTAGTATTTTCTGTTACAAATATATTTATTTTATTTTATTTCACCCAGCATCATTTCAGCGAAGTTCCGGATTTCATTGCGCCTGCGCAATAACATTGATTTGATTGGTGCACGATCGTTGTGGCGCGAATAACATCGGCCAATCACGTGCAAAGTGCTGTGCCAGTTGCTGGTGAAAGTTAAAAGTTGGCCAATTCTACCGCACCAGCACCAGCGCTGACGCCACAGCAGGTAAGCCAATCAGAATTCAGAATGGCACCGACCAGCAATCCACCAGCTCATTGTAGCAGGGCCTTTACTGGTGTTGGTGCATTACGTTGGGAGGAATACTGTGCTGACATTACAACACAATGACAGAAATAACATATATGTATAATCTTTAAAATAAAACACGTGGCAAGGACACTGAAATTTTAGAGCACCTGTAAAAGCCATAATAAATTAAGGCGGTACATTAAATCCCCCACAAACAAGTAGCTTTGAAATTATTCAGTGTCCAAGACCAAATTCTACCCACGTGCTCACATAACAAGGAACGAACATACCTAGGAGTACAAAAAAAAATCTACAAAAGTGGCCGTCTTCGCTTTCTACTAGCACAGCTGTTCTCGACAGGATGGTTTACAGTAACTACTAAAAAAAAAAAGCTNTGCGATTTTTTGGATTAGACCAAAAAAGAAGCGACCGAGGTTGGATAACTCCAGCAGCTGGTATTTCCAGCGCTCGCCGCTAGAGCGCAGCGCCTCCGCAAAGGCTCTCCCTCCGCGAAGCGGGACGGTCTGCGTGGAGCCGGTGGCGCGAAGTTCGGTACGCTGCGCGCGGAGGTTTTTAGTAGGTCGCAGTTGTCCGCCGTGCGAACTCGGTCGTGATCAGGAGCAGCGGTTCCTCTGGTCACTTCGCGGAGTGCTCTAAGTGGTGCGCGTTTCATAGAATGCTTTAAGAGTCCCGCCTTCCAGTTGTCGCAATGCGGTTCCTCACACAAGCTAGGTATTTATCTTGCACTGTTTGTATTTCGCGTGGGGAGTTTCAAACTGCATTTTTTCCGCTCCACTTAACAAATCATGTGGCAGGAAGAGTTACAAATATTGCGGAATATATGTCAGTAATAATTTAAGATATTGTTCTTGCGTGTACCAAAGTTACAGGCAATCAAATAGTAATAAAAATAAATTTTTCTGAGTATTAGTAGTATGTGTATATAAGTAGAATTGACAAATATAGTAATTTTATAAAGGATAAAAAATGCACGCAAGCACCAGTGCTAACAAAAATGAGAACAAACATGAACGTAAAATTAGCACCCATGCGAAATTGTAACATTTGCCAATAAATGTGTTACTGAGACCTGAATAACAAATAGGCTCATGAGTAGAATAGAAACAAGTTTAAGGCAAGACTGTCAAGGAAGGTACGTTAAAATTAAATTATAGTTGTCAGTTTTACTGTAAAAAAATATAACGGAACGGAAACTATCTTGCTGTTAATTTGACGACGAAACTAGCGTGTAGAGAAAGTTGTGCTTCAAAAGCGACTTGAATAATTACACGTTCGCGATACGTAATCAACCAGCTGCGGTTTCGAAATTTAAACTGTTGGGCATGTTTCAGAAAATATGCTCGACTGAAAGTATGCTCGACGGAATAACTAGAATAGCGGTCTGTTCTGGATCAAATTTTCTGCTGTCCTTCAAAACAAGCATTCAACGAAACTATTTTTTTGAGGAACTTACTTCAAATAAAGTTACTGAGGTTTAAAGAATTTCGTAGTCAAAAATTTCCGAATCCATAAATTTAAGTGCGTTATCATTTACCAATGTTAAAATCTTCGGGTTAAATTTTAAGGGCTATGCTTAATCTGAAAAATGAGTCTGAAATCAGCATTTTTAGGTATTTAATTTTGATACTTCTTCGATTTAAAAAAAAAAAACAGGAAATAACAACGAAAGCATTGCCGAACTAAACTAATATAACTTATTTGACGGGGAAGATTCCAAGTGGTCATGGTTGGTACGAAAAGAAATAAGATATATAAAGTGGCTTGACATAATAAATTAGAAGCCGTGGTAATCACAATATGCCCAGGTTACAATAACTGGGCTGACATCGTCAGAGCATTCACCCAACAACAAGCAGTAATTGTCTGTGAAGCTCTGTCAAAGTAATCTAGTGATTGCTTTCAGACTTAAAAGTGTTCTGCGCCCGGAACAGCTACAAACTTACCATGCAATCTAGTTCATGTTTAAGACTTTCAGTCATTGTGTCCATTATGTTGCACGGGAAGTGGCTTTGATCGTCCCCATTGTACGCATGGCATAAAATAGAGTCCAGTGAAGGAAGTTACTCACCTGCACGAGACCTCGTTCGTTGTTGAGAGTAATTTCCGCCTGTGGTCTCACAAACAGCTGCTGCCTATAATATGATACCAAGCACAAAAACACGTTTATTGGTTTTGATATATGATACTGCACTGATTGATACTAGTACAGTTGTCGGTTGCAACTCTTTAAATTGTAGCAAACGTGTTTATAATACACGGGGACAAATCCCGGCAGGTTATTTTTGGGGTAAACAGAAGACTTGTGACGTAAAAACCCATGGTCCTTCTTGGAAAGTACGGACAGCAGAAGCCGTTAAAAGTGGAGGTAAATAAGTGCTTTTAACTGCGGTCATCAAGACCGTAAGGATATTGGATATGGTACCCACCCCCAACATACAAATAATTAGGGGTTGCCACCCTTGTTGGGTTATGTATTACCAAATTTTGCCAGCATACATGCGTTTGTATACGAAATGGGCAGCCGATTTAGAGACTCTTTGTTATGTATTTTCAAATTAAATCTACCAACTCGAGCAGTACCGGCAATTAAAAAGGAATATGAGCCACGCCTGTTACATGAGATAATCTCTGGGCAACGTTTCATTCAATTTTTAAGGCTCTGCTTCAACTATTGTACAGAAATTCTTCGTTTTCGTGTCATAATTTCAGTTTCAGAGGTATGATTGGAAATGTTTGATTGTAGAAAATATACCATTTGCCAGTTGTTTAATGCTTTTGTATCTAATTTTCACTTTGTGTTATTTCCTGCTTGCGAAAAGGCAGGGACTTACTGANCCAGTTGTTTAATGCTTTTGTATCTAATTTTCACTTTGTGTTATTTCCTGCTTGCGAAAAGGCAGGGACTTACTGATAAAATATAAATTTACTTTTTACAACAAGCAGATAACATGCAATTAAAATTACGCACGAAAATATCAAACGACTCGTAAAATGTAAATTGTCTATAATCGTACATTGTCTATGAATTGGAAGTTATGGCGCGAAAACGAAGAATTTTTGCAAAAGGGGTGAAGCCGNTCTATAATCGTACATTGTCTATGAATTGGAAGTTATGGCGCGAAAACGAAGAATTTTTGCAAAAGGGGTGAAGCCGAGCCTTAATGCCTAAGAAAGTATATCAACAAGGGTGAGCCACTGATTTAATATTTAATGTAACGATGAAACTTATATAGTAACCCGCCCACTTCACACGTTCTCCGTTGCCTTCTGTGACTCCATTCTTCTTCTTAATCTTTTGGTGCCTTCGCAACCAATCGTGTCTTTTTACTCGCAGAACCCCAGAAACATTAGCACAGATCCGATTCCAACCCTAAACTTATTAACACATCACCCATGTGAGTTGCTTCTCGGGTCAACAAACCAAGATGGCAACGCTACCTTCTTGCTTTTACCACTGGGCACTCAAATGTAAATTATAAATCTTGAATGGCTGAAATATATTTTGAATTTTAAACTTATGGTCTGCCGCACTGCTCATTAAAAAATCCAAATATACTGAAATGTGCGTGTAGATCACTGAACAATAAAATTATTACAATGAACAGCAGTCATGGTTTAAAGAATATTGTCTTTAAGATAACGCATATAGTAATAAAAATTAAAATTTTTATTTCAGCAATAAAATTAATTGCACTTGCATAGATTAAAGTTGGTTTCAATTGTATATTTGAAATACAATGATTCATTAATCACAACAACAAATAACTATTCCATATGTGCGCGTAAACACAACACAACGAAGATTTTCTTCAATTTCGTCGCGTTTCATTCCTTCTTAATTGAGATAATATCAGCAAAGAGAGATAGTTGTTTCCCGAGATATAACATAGTAGCCTAAATTTTAAAATTACCGCCATTTTTTAAATAAGAGCCCGGCGTGGTTGAAAACTATAAATGTCTGATGTCCTCGCTAAAAACTATATGTAGACTTAGTTTTGTTAAATTCGGTTATCGGTTTAAAAGTTATATTATNACATTCCAGACAGACAACCAGGTGATTGCATAATCCTATCTTTCCTTCAGAAATGTATAACATTAGGCTAAAAATTCCGACAGAAATTTTAAAGTAAGTATTAAATGGATGTAAAACATACCTTTATCGTTTTTAATATAAAATATAATTATAGTTATGCTAAAAGTTTCACGTCACCAACTCCAGCAGCACACGCCAGCAAAATGGCGTCATTGGCCATTAACATGTTCGAACGCCGTTCGCCAATCAGCGTCTATATTCTATTCGAGGTTTCATCACACTTTTTGAATCAAACCTTTGAAAAATCACCCCATGTATGACATGTTCGGTTGTTTCTTAAATATTTCGTGTATCACAAGAGTTTTATACTTCTCTTAACATAAAAGTGCCATATTTTTGCTAAAATTGAACTTTTATTTATATTTTATCTATAAATTATAACATTTCATTTATAATTAATATGAATAATAACAGGGAGAAAATAGGTATGTTGGTAATGCGTAGTAAAAATAGTTCCTATGCAAATTGTTATTACACTGAATGCGCACGAATGCGGTGCGTTGGCCCTCTGGTGTAATTTTCTGAGCTTTGTTTGCATGATGTGGAGGGATATCCTGGAATTAGAACCTTAGTAGGGCTTCAGGAAAGTTGGAAGTAACCGCCAATGGACTTCATTAGCTGAGTTGTTGGCTGGCGCTCATTGGCAAACGGCGCTCCGATATGTTGCTGGCTGGTGACGTCATTTTGCTGGCCTATGCTGTGCAAGTGGGTGTTCCACTTCTGCATTCTTTCGTATTCTGTGTGGCACTTCCTTCAGGTGGATTTTGTCAACCTTGGAAGTTGTGCGACACTGACTTTCGGCACGTAATTTAAAACTCTCAACGTGAGGTTGTAAACCTTACGTACTTTTTCAACTGCCGTGCTTAATACACTCTAAATCCGAATTAGTGATTTCATTTAATAGAATTATTTCACTGACTCGTCAGTTAATGAATTATTTCCTACTGGCAAATCAGCGGGATATACTGAGGGTTTTACTGCCAGGCTAGCGCAATTCATTATATATCAGTAAAAAAAACCACTGTTTGATTGGCGATTATCAACAACTGAAACTATCAGAAGAATTTTGCGGAATCAAGAGGAGCACTTTAAACAGAGTTGCAGTCAATTTAGCTGATTTGAAGCAGTTTTAACAGTTTCGATTGTAGAGTGCCTAACTAACTGAGATTAGTTCAAGATTCTAAACCATCAACATTGAACAAATCATCAGCTCGTCAAGTGAGGAAATCGTGGCAGAATAAAGGGCGGCGTTGAATTATTACGCTATGGATATTTCGGCACTTGATATTTGTAAACCTGAAGTTTAATATTTTCAGCGTGCCTTCGATGGGCCTTCCCTATCTTGTGTTGCGCAAGGGGGCCTTCTCTATCGTGTGTTGTACAAGGAGGCCCTCCCTATCTTGTGTTGGGCAAGGTCGTCATTATTCCAACAGCTTTCGCTGGCCTTGTTTTAGCTTTGCGTATGATATTCACTATAGCTGTTTTTATATACTTGTAAATTCGCTTTCCCTGTCCGTTATTTTAGCCTTCGGCATGACGCGCGCGTGTGTGTATTAGGGTGTCGCTTATTTTTTAAGTAGCAAATTTTGTTACGCATAGGGTCTATTTATTTTCGCTCTACTATAAAATACTCTCACAGCAAATTTCAACTCATTTGGATCGGAACATGTTCATGCAAGTTACGCTAAAAAAAACCAGCGCGTGGGCAGCGCGCACTCACTTTGCTGTCATTCCAATACAGTACGCCGTGACATTAACACGGGTTGTTTTATTGTTCGAAGATGTCAGTGGAATTACGAAGTGCTAAAAAAAAAAATGTATTTTCTTAGTCGGGGAGGCAAACCACCAAATAACGGGTGCAAAACTACCGTCAGATCGACAAGTTCTTGCAGTTTTGTTTTTTAATACTCGAGAAGTTAAATTGACTGTAAGTGAAAACGCAAATCTTGTTACTCGCGAGTGCATTATTTTTTGGGAAAAGGCGAGAATACCCACGAAATCACTTCCAAACTGTGTAAAGAAACTTGTGGATCTTTATCACGTGTGGCGAGAGCTTTAAAAAAATTGTACGAAATCCTAAGATGTTCATAAACGGCGGGCGGAAAAATGCCATACGGATTTGGATAACTTATTTAATATCGCACGTGCCGATGCCCTGGAAAGAGTGAAAACAGAGGAAGATAAAATTTTCTTACAGAGACAGAGAGAAACAGGTCGCCCGGGTTGCTTGGTGGGCGTAGAAAAAAAATTTGCAGAGAAAGAAGAGAGGTCAAGGCAACGAAAAGTGGAAGAAGAAAAAATAAAACTAGCTGCATCTACTTCTTCTTCATCGCAAGAATTATCACGTCAAGAACTACATGGTAGTTTTCTCAGCTCTGACGAAGAGTTTTTGCCTGAGGAGATAAAGAGAAAAAACTGAAAATAAGACCTCCTGGTGCAATGCATCAAGCACAGTGGATGGCTAGAGCTATTTACTTTTTGAAAATATGTTTGTTGCAGTCTCAATTCAAAGTAAGCGCGAAGGAAAAACAAGCTCTNATAAAACTAGCTGCATCTACTTCTTCTTCATCGCAAGAATTATCACGTCAAGAATTACATGGTAGTTTTCTCAGCTCTGACGAAGAGTTTTTGCCTGAGGAGATAAAGAGAAAAAACTGAAAATAAGACCCCCTGGTGCAATGCATCAAGCACAGTGGATAGCTAGAGCTATTTACTTTTTGAAAATATGTTTGTTGCAGTCTCAATTCAAAGTAAGCGCGAAGGAAAAACAAGCTCTGAGAGACGTTTGCTCATTTATTGTATCATGAAGCCCTGGCTTGGATGTAGTTTGGCAGTAAAAGCACCTTATCAAGATTTGTGTTTTTTGAAAACTTTGAAAGGTTACGAAAACGTTGATAAAGTAATTTCCCAAGCAGCTTTGAGCAAGTTTTGCCAACANGCATGAAGCCCTGGCTTGGATGTAGTTTGGCAGTAAAAGCACCTTATCAAGATTTGTGCTTTTTGAAAACTTTGAAAGGTTACGAAAACGTTGATAAAGTAATTTCCCAAGCAGCTTTGAGCAAGTTTTCCCAACACTTGTGGTATTTATGTGAGGAAATAGCTATATTATCACTGTTTGATGATTCGGTCGAGAAAGAAACCAAGGTGCGAATTGTTGCTCATTTAGAAAGGGAAAGTTTGTTCTCTGAAGGCAGTCAATGATATAGCTGAAAGAGCTGTCAAACTTATGCAAGAATTTCATGGAAAAATCACAGCTAAGGAAGAACAGAAGCAGTACCTTTTACCCTGTGTTCAAGAACACAGAAAACTGTATCCTGACTGCAAAAAAGAGACTTTAAAAAGAAAATATCCACATTAATTTTGTGTTTTTTTTTTGTGTCTAATATACTTATATAGTGTTCATTATTGTTTTAGTTTCATATTATACCTAAAAATAAAATTGTGCAAAGATCAAGCTAGTCACATATCACGGAGGAGTAAAGAAGACTATTTTTAAAAACTTTGGGACCTAGTCGGCACGGGTTAAAGTCATTGTTCAAGGGTGAAATTTCTTATCTGAGTAAGCCATGGTAGTTCGATAAAAAAAAAATAGGGGGCATGTGATAGCAAATTCAAAAAGTTTTATTTTTTCAATTAAGGGACACCAATATATATATATATAAATTACATTGTGAAATTGCCAGGAGCATAATACGTTACCAGTAAGCAGTTTCGTACTTTGATTTCTTACAACAAAAGAACGTCACACTGTCATTAAGACTATAAAACACAACACAATTTATTTGTTTTAACTCGCCGGCAGCATTGTTGTAGATGTGATACTTATTGTTTACACTAGGCTCTGCAGAGTTACAAACGTGTTTTCTTTTTTTTCAGATTGGTTTCAAAAGTACTTAATCAACCACGAATACAATTTGTTTTTCCTTTAGCGGAATTTAAATCCTTTCCGAGGAAAATCCGGCATGCAAAACACGCAAGTCTTTCTTGTTCTGACATTTGATCCTTTTCGTATGATAGAAGGTCATGAGTAGGTGGGGATATACATTCCACATGCAGCGTAGCAACTCGAACGATGACTGTTTAGTTTAACGGATGTGGCATCAGAAATAGTCCTTCCATTGTTTTAAATGGCGCATGGCGTAACTTGCCACCGGCTGGCGTAGGTGGGTAGCTATGTACGTACAGCAGGCTCGCTGGACACGCATGCGTAGTAGGCTCTGCACTTCAGCCTCAGGCAACATATGGTCTTTAGTACCGATGTGCATCCAGCACCTGTTGAGTTTCTATCTTCCTAGATGGCGGGCTCGTTG
This sequence comes from Clitarchus hookeri, assembly GCA_002778355.1. Taxonomy (NCBI): domain Eukaryota; kingdom Metazoa; phylum Arthropoda; class Insecta; order Phasmatodea; family Phasmatidae; genus Clitarchus; species Clitarchus hookeri. The sequence continues at coordinate 47,774 of NQII01007424.1, forward strand.
TTTATGTTAGTCGCCTTCTTCCTGAGTTGTCGATTCGATTATGTCGCAATGAGGAGAATCCGGCAAACTAATAAGTATATAACATACTAGACTCATATTCTGGAGGTCCAGGATTAGACTCCTAGTTCGGCGGCGTAGCGGCTAGAGCGCTTGCCTTCTACCAAGACGAACCTGGTTCAATTCCCGTCAGGGTCGCTCCCGGATTTTTGCACGTGAGAATCGTACCGAACGATGCCGATGGTCGTCGGGCTTTATCGGGGATCTCCCGTTTCTCCCGCCCTTGCATTCCGGCGCTGCTCCATACTCACCTTATTTCACCCTCGTCGTCTCTCAAGACCCCGATGTTAAGAGCCACCCAAATCTCTCCACTCCACTTCACTCTCCTCCACTCCTAGTCCGGGCATGCTTATTTGCATTTTACTTGGTGTCCCGAATTTACTTTAACAAATGCTGGAGTGGTTCCTTGCTACAAATGATTGCCACTTCCTTTCCCAATCTTTACTACGATCCTGGATACGTCTCTAATGACCTCGCTGGCGACGAGCTCTTGAGGCATAACTGTAACATTTGGGTTGAGGAGAGTTTTCTGAGGGCAATTCTTGGAATTCCCGACCCATCCGAGAACAGAACCTGTGACTTTAGACCCACAAGTCAGGTGTTCTGACTACTGGGGCAAATGACTGAGACTAGGAGGTTTTGATAAACAGTATCGTTGTCTAATGTCCAAATTAGTATTAAAAACTTTATTTGTATTGAAAAAAAATTGTTTTCCTTTTTTTTCTAAGACGTAACAGATTTTCCTTGTCTGGCAACTGTACCTTTTAGAGCTGAAATAATGCATGGCTCCCTTGGGTAGAGGGTAACTAAAATACACTCAAAAAAAGGCAATGTGCATGGGTTTCAAATCCATTTTCACTGTCCATTACCGCATCTGACCTGTCTGGGGCCATAACGGTCGTACTTGAACACGGAAGTTTCCTGACACGTCAGTGGTTGGTGACCTTCCTCCTTATTAGATAGAGGTCATATCCCCTTTTCCCATCTAGAGTAGACACACGCACAAGTTTGCTTTCAATGCTCCGCCTCGCGTGAACGAGGGACAGAGTTACGCCCTTTCAGAGCAGCACCGTCCAGAAAATCTGTATTTGGCCAGAGCACAGATCCTCTCTATGGTGCTAACAGGTGCATTGCTCGATGTCTTTCAACCAATTTTGGAATTCCTCAGTCGATCGGAACACACATGACTCATCCATGTCTCTTTTGCATATCCAGGGAAAGCGCTGCAGTCGTTAGCACAGACAGAAGAAAAACATCAGATACAATTTGCGATAACCCAGTGTAACAGCTACTGTTCCCAAAATGACGAAATCTGCACTTGGCTCCCGATATATGTGCAGTCGGGGCAGAAACCTCCAGTTAACTCAATTTGACCAACAACAAATCCCCAGTCTGGTGCAGTCATGCGCCTTCGGTGTCCTCCCACATTGTCTACGAGACCATCTCCATTATACTCGTAGACACAACCGTGGTCTGATCGCGGTGCTATCCTCATCTCTGTCTGTCCATGGTAATACCAGAACCTTGGCGGCACTTACTGCGTCAACCCGTCGTAGGGAACGGTTCCCTCAACGTCTCCAACATACGGAGTTTCAACGACTACCAGTACAAGTTAAACATTAGTGGATCGTTCACTAGTAAGAACCTCTGGTGGGGCCTACCGGTCGTTCACTAGACTACTTGACTTTCCGAGCTACTTACGGGTTTTGCACCAGTGTGTAAATTACCATGTTCGTTAAGAATTTATTTATACTGGATTGGGAATTGAGCCCGGATCTTCCCGAGTACGAGTTTGATATGCTACCACTACATCATCTTGTTCGGTCTCAGTAGTTCAACACACCACCTGGTATTCGGGCCTAGTGCCGTCTGTCGGTAAAGTCATCAAGGCGATTATCTCTTCCCCATTAGCGAGAATGTACCGCATTGTAAGAGGAACGCCCTGCGTAACAATCTTTTGTTTAAATTCATGGATGGCATGAAAATGTGAAGTTAGGAGATTGCCTAACCAGGGAGAGGTTATAAATGCATGACACTTAATTTCGCCTTCCTGAAGTCCCACGCAGGTCACCATTCTCAGATGCTAGGGAAAGCCATATAAAATTACCGGATGGTTATCTGACAGCTTTAGGAAGTCCATGACACTCCTCAGTAGCATGAAAATGCATCGCTCTATCTGTCTCGCTAGGAGTTGCTCGTCTCCAAAGTCACAACAGTATCTAATCCCTTACGTACATAAGCTACATGAAGGGTTCGATACCAAAGTAGTGATTGCACTCAATCAGTGAAGATACTTACAGCTAATACAACATTTGTCCATACACAGACCCCAAGGCTGGTGTGGTTTTCGCCTTTAGCACCACACCACCACATCGTCACTGAGACCCTTGCACTCAGATTCACGCATGTTCCGGCCTAGGTGCTTCCCTCATCTCTACCATCTACCGTAGCTGTGTCACCGTTAACTACGTCGACCCATCAATCAGTGGGTAACCCTCGAGGTCTTCTCCAGCATGTAGAGTGTGGAGTTTCAACTGCTGCCAGCACGAAACCATCTTCAATGGATCGGTTACCAGAACCTCTGGTAGGGAATACCGATCGTCGTGAGCTCCTACTTAACTTTTCACGGCAATTGTGGGTTTTACACCGGAATGCCCAATGTCATAACCATAGGAATTTCTTCACAGTAAAACCCGGGCTTTGAGGTCCAACGGCCTGATCGCTTGGTAGTCCAGTACCTTGCCCAGTGATCGGGCTTTTGGTCCATCTATCTAATGGCTCAAGCCGTAAGGTAGATAGTTCCTTCCCTGGTCGCGAGGATCCTGGTTAGTAAGGCAGTTCTCATCTTCTTAAATCCAACGAGTAGCGGTTGCCGAAGTGTCGCTCGAAGAGATGGTGAGCCTCCTTGCTGGAGAAGGGTTATATATGACAATTCATCCAGCTATTTTGGAGTCGCGAATGGGCTGTTCGGATCATAGGGTATGGCACTGCTTCGAAACTTCGAGTTGGTGTATTTTTCCCTTCCACTCAAACAGCATATCTTTCCTGTTATATGTCAGTGTTTTCCCTGCCGCCTGTCAGGTGTCGCAACCGTTCGGGGATTTCCGCACACGTACAAACACGCTGTTGTCTGAGGATGGCTACACGGGTGTGACAGGTCATACGAACACACAGGCGCGCTTCAAAAACGTGCCGGCCCCTGAAGTACTCGATGCATTAAGTGTCACAGCGTTGCGTGCTCTTCCCGAACAATGCCTGGTGTTTGGACTAACAATGAAACGTGCGCCGATGACACACGTTTCAGCGATAACCCCATTTCGTTATCCGGTCACCTGACACGCCTGTTCGCACATGCGCAGTAGTCGTTTATCGAACACACATCAATCCCCGTAGCTGTTTAATAGAACAATTTTGAAATGAACGGCTGAGAACATTCCCTGCCCTTAAATGCATGTATTTGATAAAGACAGTTAAGGCCCTACAGCTGCGTTATCCTAAGCTGTATATTAGGACTATAATACGATTATTGATCCACGACCCTCTGACGTCATGGCGCTGTCCGAAGCCAGCGTGTCTTAAGGGGCCTCGCTGGAAAAAAAAAATTAAAACGCTTCAAGGTCAAATACATTCGTAAGGAAGCATTGTGACGGCGATGGGAAATAGCATAAACAAACTTCGCGTTTGTTCCGTTTCCTCAGAATCTGTTCAGAAAAACACAGCATCTTCGCAAAAGTTTATAATACTGTTTACAGGAGAACAAATATCATAAATAGAGGGCTACTTACAGCGATTTTTCTGACTTTGACACACTTCAACGATTACATTTATGTTTCAATAACCAAATTTATGAATTGGCAACAAAATATCGACTTTCATTTCTGTCCTGAGGAAAGATTTACACTGAAATATTCCACAGTTTTTTTAAAAATTAGAATATACACAACTCCTTACAATGAGCCCCATATGACACGTACGGAAGTCCCTTAAGGCAAGCTGTGTCTTAAGATAAGCATTTACCAACTTTGAACCTATGTCCCAAGCTCTGTACTAAGATGATAGAAAATAAAAATAATGCCCAGTATTCACATGTTTTCTCGCGAAAATACTAAAACATAAGAAGTAATCATTGAAAACGGACGCTAACGAACTAAGATAAAGAGACACATTATAATTCATCTTATACGCTAGTAAAAGTTAATGAATTACGTAAGTTATTCAACTGGAAAATGAAATTAAATTTAATCACGCCAAAATAATATCGACATCGTTCACTGCACTGAAACACAGTGTATANTCATCTTATACGCTAGTAAAAGTTAATGAATTACGTAAGTTATTCCAACTGGAAAATGAAATTAAATTTAATCACGCCAAAATAATATCGACATCGTTCACTGCACTGAAACACAGTGTATAAAGTTCGCTGTATGTAGGCCTACTCTGCTCAAGCGGCAGTTTGAGAAAAGTCAGTTTTGGGACATCGCAATTGTAAACCTTATTCGGATTGCGTAAATGTAATGTCACTTGTCCTTGAGATTGGGAAAGTCCATTTATATATACGGTTACGACAGATGGGCCTTAATGCTGACAGCGAATTAGGAAAATGAGTTCCATGTCTTAAACTTATTATAATCTATTTNTGACAGCGAATTAGGAAAATGAGTTCCATGTCTTAAACTTATTATAATCTATTTGCGCTGTCTTCACGTTTTTTGAATCAAACGTTTGAAAAATCACCCCATGTAAGACGTGTTTGGTTGTTTCCTAAATATGTCGTGTATCACAAGCGTTTTATACTTCTGTTAACATAACAGTATCTTATTTTTGGCAGTATTGNATTAAATTTAATCACGCCAAAATAATATCGACATCGTTCACTGCACTGAAACACAGTGTATAAAGTTCGCTGTATTTAGGCCTACTCTGCTCAAGCGGCAGTTTGAAAAAAGTCAGTTTTGGGACATCGCAATTGTAAACCTTATTCGGATTGCGTATTACATTACAGTGAACAGGAACTCTTTGGGAAAGTCCATTTATATATACGGTTACGACAGATGGGCCTTAATGCTAACAGCGAATTAGGAAAATGAGTTCCATGTCTTAAACTTATTATAATCTATTTACGCTATCTTCACGTTTTTTGAATCAAACGTTTGAAAAATCACCCCATGTATGACGTGTTTGGTTCTTTCCTAAATATGTCGTGTATCACAAGCGTTTTATACTTCTGTTAACATAACAGTATCTTATTTTTGGCAGTATTGNTTTCCTAAATATGTCGTGTATCACAAGCGTTTTATACTTCTGTTAACATAACAGTATCTTATTTTTGGCAGTATTGAGTTTTTACTTATATTTTATTTATAAATTATAATGTTTCATTTGTAATGAATATGAACAAAACAGAAAAAAAAGGGAGAAAATAGGTTTGCTGGTAATGCTTAGTAAGAAATAGTTTTAATGCAAAATATTATTAAACTGAGTGCACACAAATGCGGTGCGTTGTCCCTTCGGAGTAATTTTCTAGACTTGGTTAAGATTTGTTTGCACGGGGCAGAGGAATAGTTAGAAAGTAGCACTTAAACAGGGCTTTAGAAAAATTTGAATGGACTGTAGAAATATTGTTACAAGATGTCAGAGGGATGTATCCAAGTTAGTGAGCGATGGAGGTCTCAATAAAAATAAAAGAAGTAAATTTGATTTTAATTTATTCACACAGTTAGCATTTACAACATATATATATACTATTTTTTTTTCTTAATGAGCTAAGTATTTTATGTATACTTCAACCCTTAATAAAGTTATTCCCTATGTCCCTGTTTGGTTATAGTCAATTAACTCATACTCATCATTAACACAATTCAGTCTGTCTGTTGCCATGATATGAAATAACTTTCACTCATGCATCCAGTCCAACAGTCCTGCCTGCCAGTCGAACTCTTCACTTCACCGATGCTCGCAGTCGCAGATTTTAACTCCCGCTGGTCACTTCCGTTTCCACCCGTTGCTCTTCTTGCTCGTCGTCTATCGCTTAACGTCGCACAATTGCCCAGACCCCTGACTCTCATGAACTCCTTGCTCGAAGGCTCGTCGCACTTTTATACTATCGTTGACCTTTATCTGGATGGTTTAACGCACCCCGAGTCAGGCTGAGAGAAACTAGGGCAGTAAACCAGAAATTTTATCCGCCGAAGGTGAGGAGCATGCGAGCTGCAAAAGGACTATCATGGCGCCATGCGGAAGAATGCGCGGCGGCCAGCCTGTGTAATCTGGCCTTTGTCTTCGCCGCCCGCTCTCGGGTTACATGCGTGACCTTAACACATTTCTGCTCCCACCACAACCACCCTCACAAATATTTTAAATTGGTTATTTAATCGGTCAATTACTCGCGTTCGCTAATTAGTCGGCAGGCCTACACCCCCTTCCACGCAACTAGGCCTCTCTTACCTCGTCTCCGGATGTGAATGCCTCCTACGCTGTTCATGTCGTTCCTCTTCCCCTCAAACTTACCGCGTACATGTCTTAACCACGCAACCGGCTCCGCGTCTTGGGACAGCCTGCGCATCAAACACTTGTAACTCTGGCGGAAATTACATTTTTTTTCTGATATTTTTTTCTCATATAAACAAAATATATTTTTTTTTACCCCAGAACCACAAGCATATGCTTTACACGGGTTTTTTTTAGAAGACAGGTTATAATTTTTGAAGACACGAATTCTTGCCAAAAAATTATTTTGCTACAGCCACAAAAAAAAAAAAAAAAAAATAAAATTTTAATTCGGAAAACCCTACAGTTCAAAGCAGAAAAAATCATACAAATGCGGAGAACATTTATACAAAAATACACAAAAAACACACAAGTACGAGAACATGTATACAAAAATGGACAAATATTCCAAAATCACCAACGACGAAATGCAGAAATAGCACAAAAATGCATTGTACATAAATACAAAAATGCACAAATGTGGAGAACACATACAAAAATTCAGAAAAAAACAGACCAAAATGCAGAGGACATATATGTACAAGAAATCNAGAAAAACACCAAAATACAGAGGAAATATATACAAAAATGTACAATAAATCACACACAACCAAACGCAGACGACATCTATACACAAAAAAGTACAAAAAATCATACACGACAAAATGTGGAGGACACCTAAATATTACGCCATCTTCACATATGAGTCGCTTGCAATCTGTCCATCGTAGCGCCATCTTATTGATGCACTCCGAATACAGGACATGCTGGTGAGAGCAAATTACGTGGACCTTCATCCTCATGCTAGTATGATTATTCAAAACATCCACGAAGTCTTCAAATTTTATTTTATTATTCACCATGCATTTCTTAATCCCCTTGGCAAGTTTTGTGACTTTTCCTCCACATTTGTATGTATACAGTTTCGCCCGTAGCCCCACGAATTCGGCCATGATCGACCCATCGCACTCGTCCTTGAACTTGCCCACTATCTTCTTGTTGATGGGCGAAACGCATTTGTGGTTCGTGGGATAGCCACTGGTGTCAAACTCTGTAAAGAACTTTGCGTCCTAAACCATGTCCTCGTAGAATTCCTGTGTTCTAATCTCTAACAGGAATGATTCCGTGCCTGTATACATGAGATCGATGCATTTTCCGTATCGGGCCTTCATCACGTCATAGTGGAACATGTACATCAGCATTTTGGACATGTTGAGCACCGCGAACCCTGCTTAACGAACGTGTCGAAAAGTATGGCTTCGTGCTGCAGTCGAATCAGGGAAAGATTTTCTTCGTAAATTATCCAGTCCAGAAATATCGGTTCTGCCACCAATTTCGTTAGTCGTTTCTCATTGCATACCAATTCCATTTTTTGCTGTTTTCTTTTGTTCTCCATTAATTTGCCGAAAGTTGCACTGTTTGCTCATTAAAAAAATTCTTTCTCGAAATCGTTGGTGGCCGCCGGTCGCTTTGCAGTATATAAATCCATTTAAGAATATAGTCATTCAGTCTGTTTGAACTATAGCACGCGGCGAATCTTGACGAGCTTCAATCCATGTTCCATAGCCTGCTTGAGGTTACGGTAATGGACGATGTAGCAGCTCTTATTTTCCAGCGTTGTCATCAGCTTTGGCTGTTTCGAGCTCGGTGGGCACTGGTTGACGGGAAGAAATAGTAAATCACGGTGTCCCTCGTGCAGGGCTGCAGGATACTCGGCATCCGCCTCCGAGATGTAACCGGTCACCCCATCGTCTGGCACCGACACGACGTCGATGTTCACGTCAACCAACTTGAAGTTGCGTATTGGCAACGGTAGCTACATGGCCCAGCCGTAAATGTTGTCTGCGTCGAGGTACTGCAAGAAGATGGAGGGCTCGCTTGGATCGTATGTTTCTGGCGCATAGATGTTGTTCGCCACCGCATGTCGTTTGACGCGCTGGGCCACGCCACCACGGATCCCTTCCTCGACGAGCATGTGCATGTCGTAATCTGTTAGAAGCTCTAGCTCGACCCCCGTCATTCGCAACATGGCATCGAACGCAAATCCTTGCGCGCTGACGTAGTGCGCACAGTCGAGCTTGTATGCTGACAGACACAAATTTATGAAATTTTCGAAGACGTCCACCAGGAGAAGAACGTCCGTCTTCGAGTACAACTATGAATATTCTTTGAGACTGGTACAGCCAAACTCTTGCCATGCCTACTGGGCGTGGTCGTATTTTTCATCGCTGTTCGCAGAGTCCGTCAGCCTGTTGTAAAGAGCCTCTTTCGGAGGCAGCTGCTGCTTGTCCAACTTCTCCCAGCTATCAACATAATCATAGGGGAAAGACGCCTTTGCGCATGACGAGGCAGGTGGTTGACTGATTGTAATGTCAACTCGGACAACGTATCACTCTGTCTACTCTGAACCGGCACATAGGTTACACATGCACTACGACAGTACTATTTCCGTAATTGAAGCACTTCCGGTTTTGCCACGTTTCCTTGTATAACGTTTTCCCCGAGATCTGTAAAAAATCAGTTCCTCAATACTGTTAAAAAACACTAAAATTAAATTTTATATAAATTTATGCAAAAAGATGTGTTACAGCCACAGTATGTTTCGAAATAGTATCAAAACACAGTTCATAAATGTATTGATAAAACAAACAAAATTACAACCTATATAATTAATTAAGCACAACTCTTGCACGGTCAAAACTAATGAAATCGTTTTTACTTTTAAATTATTTCCTTATTACCGACAATGTAAAGATTAATACAGGTAAAAAAAATTTACAAGCTATGTATAATTTAGCTACTCACTGATGAGAATATTAAAAAGTCCTGTGATAATATTTGCTTCATCTTGAAGTCTCGTCAGTGCGTATCAAGACACACACTTATTATTATGAAAGGTATTGTCTAGCAGTAGTTAGAAATTTTGCGCGCAATCCTGCACAGAAAAAAAAAAGTTTGTTTTACGAATGATTCTTTGGAAACTGCTTGCCAAAAATTTTCCTGCGCTACTACAATTCAAATGTTGCATTTTTAAAACAGCACACTGTTTTATGATATTTACAAAATTGTTTATGTATCTTCATGTTTAAATTAAATTTTGAAGCGTACAAGTAGGCTACTTGTTTGTGAAGATTCAGCCTTAGTTTTACGCATCCCTCAGCAACGTGTTGTTCCATTTAGAACGTATTTCGTTCATCCTCAATGGAAGTCTATTTATCTACAGGATGATTCACAACCAAACGAGGTATTTTGAAAGTCCTGCATTAATCCTTATTTGTGCTCTGCGCGAATCTATCGGTCGTAAAAAATAAATTGATAACGCATTCAACCTAATGGTTAGTTTCCACGCATCGATTTTACAACACCGTGAAATTGGTCGGCACTGATTTAGATATATAAATTTTTAAAAAGGCGCTTTTACTAGCAATTTTTTTTTCTAGCGTTACTATAAATAAGCAAGTCGCTGTTTACGTAAAACTATTATATATATATACATACATACATATATATATATATATATATATATCACAGGTAGATCTCCCACCCCCCTCCCCCCGCACCCAAAGTTTTATCCTAACCTGTATGGTCACCACAATTATTTCTGAGTTCAAGTGCTGCAATCATAGAATTTTTTTGGTGTGCGCTGTACTTGTGTTCAGGGAGCCTATTCTAAGTTTTCGTTCCGACGAAAGAAAGTTGTTATCGAAACAACTTCTCGTTCCAGCCTACTATTTGGTATTCTTAGTTTTTAAACGACGGTAGTTTGACGTCACGAGTCGGCGGGGACGAAACAACTGCCCACGAGCAGTCGGCAGGCTAGAATTTCGTAGTTAACCAATATGGCGGGCGTCGGTATTAAATGTGGCCGTGTATTTCAATGACACGGAAATAAATATTGTGTGGCATAAAGTCAGTGCAGCACGTGTTTGTGTTGCATGGAGTTATAATTTTCCTACGCATACATTTACGATACGAATAAGCATGAAAAGATTGGGTATAACTATTACAAACTTGCATCACACACGTCCGTCCTTCTTAAACATTGTGCACAACATGATACAGACTATTTTAGGCGTGGGATGTTATTACAAGCGCGTAAATGTACGAATACACAATTGTAAATATTTAACCAATTAACTCCTATTATCTTAGGCTGTACATTTCTTAGATATGCATTTATTCGTCCCTTACATAGCATGTTCTCGGTGGGCGAGTGGTTAAGTTACGTGCTTCGCAACACAAACTTTTCCATGTTTTGAGATCGAAACTCTCCCACATCTCAATTTTTTTTTTTGCTATGTGAAATAGAATTAATGTTATTATATGTGGTAACAACATTTTTTTAAAAGGGCAAGCTTATAAGCTGTGTGCATTTGTATTTTGTCACCTAATAGCCTACAGTTTGGAATGTTATTTTTAAAATTGAAGGATAACATTTGATAGGTAGGTCTTATGTACTTTAACTAAAACGGATCGTGATTAACTTTAAATATTACGAATATGAATATATTCTGCAACAAAATGACAATTCCTTGCATTGATTCCAGAAAGAAGAGACTAATAAATTCCACATCATTTAATAATTTTAAAACTAACTTTGAAGTCAAAATGAATAACACAAATACATTCAAAATCTACGTATTCTCCTTCTGTACAAAATAAATATTTTCTGCGCTGAAAGATTATCGGCGTTTTAAAAACCATAGGCTTATATGTGGTAAAAAGGGAGGGAAGGTTATTTAATTCACACCAAATTCAATGCCTGTCGCGTAAGAGATTAGCAATACTGTAATAATATATCAACCAGAGAACGCCAGTGACTCAGTCAATGTTACTTATTTTATATTTATTCAAAATTATCACCTTCCATGGCTCCACAGTACACTTAAGCGGACACCAAGGTTAGGAATATTAATATAATCGTTTTAAGATGCGTACATTTCTTTGTTATTCAGGGCAGCGTGAAATCTATATTTAAAATCTGCTAACTTTCCTTTACTTAACCTTGGCGAAATATTTTCTTTTCCACAAACACAAATGATTTGCTAAACACCCGGGCCACGTCTTTAATAAGTAAACATCTATATCTCACGAAGGTAAAAAAAATGCAGTTCAACATGGCCACCAACCACAGTTTCTCACACTCCCCACAAAACCAAAGAAAACTATACACTATTATTTTCTTATAAAATACATATTTCTAATGATATATTATTTTTAACGATCTAAAAATATAAGGCTTACTATTCGTGTCTTTAAGTAATGCTTTTTAAACAGATGTGAGCAATTTTAAAAACGAGTACTTCTAGTAATATTTCGTTTGTACGTTTTCGACCATGCGCAGACACACTAACGCTCGTCTAGCTTGGGGTGGGGAGAGTCGGTAAGCCGAAGATGCCCGAATGTGCTTGCCTTCGAAACGACTCCGTACTCTGAATACCAATTTCATGACGACTTGGTTTTCGTCGGCTGAGAGAGAGTGGGTTCGTGGTGGCGTGGGCCGTTCCCGACGAAACTTAGAATAAGCCCCCAGCACTTGCCTTGCAACCGACGAACAACTCGCTGCCTGCTCGTTGATACTGGCATTAGCCATTCATGTCGAAGAGGTGTAGCAACTTCCACAGATCAGATTATCTACAAGGAAGACTCTCAAAGCATTGGACACCGGGTGCCTTGCTGAGTACAGCACCGGCCATTACTTTCATTAATTCGCAACGTCTCCGCGATCGTGGGGNGGGGCGTGACTGAGCGGGTTAAAACTTTTTGGTTCTGGTTAACCATCTGTTTACACCTTGCTCTCTCCGCGCACTCGTTACCGAACTGTCGTGGCCATGCGGGAATCGTCACGAGCTGTTAAAAACTCGAGACGTTCATTGCGGATTCAAGGACAACTCGCTACTTCGCGCCAGCAGATAATGCCTGCTGCGTGTCATCGCCATCTGCTTAAACGGAACGTGACTCCTGCGTTATCGTCGAAACAGGGCATCCGTCTACGGGAAGCTCCGCTCACGAAGTTTGTAATTCGTCCGCGAATCCGCGCAAAATAAATTGGTCTAAATGGCCCGAAGTTGATGGCGTATTTTGTCGTTTGCGTTTTATCAATTTTGAAGCCCACTTAGTTACCAAACAGACAAATGGTCCGTTCACCTCCCACCACGGCGGACTGGGTTCAATTTTCCGCGGGGTCAACTCCGCACCTCAGGGTACTTACGAATATTGTTAAAAGATGCCTGTGGCGTATCCAAGTTCGTGGGGGGTGGATGACTTGGTAAAAATAAAATAACTAAACTCAAGTTCTTAATTTATTTACAATGTTATAAAAATACATACAACTATTATTTACAGTATTGCACTACATATTTCTACCGTTAGCATTTAATATTCTTAATAGTGAGCACAATATTAATGTATATCAATATTGTAATTAAAGTTTATATCATTGTCTTTATGCTAGCTACAGTCACTTGATCCTCGTTTATTATTTACACACACATGCACACACGCACACTCACAAAATGTCTACTCCCATACATTAACACCATTCCAAATGTACGTACCACTCACGCATCCGGTTCCACTTTTCTACAGTCCTACCAACCAGTCTCTCTTTTCTCTTCCGATGCTCGCATACTACACTCGCTGGTAACTGTCGTCGCTCGCATCAATCCCGATAGCCTTATCGCGGCACGCGGCGCGTGTTATGTGGCGGCTGGTTTGCAACTCTGCGTGCTCTTATCCTGTTACCGGTGATGCTCTTGGGGTACTGCGCTTCGCACATTCGAGGAGCAGGGCAAATGGAATGGACGCGTAGCGGTGGCACATGTGAAACAGCGGCTCGTACTGTAAACGAGAAATTGCAGTATTATTAATTGTATTCAGAAATAACGGGTTTTTGAGAGCACGTGGATTTTTAATTTTACAATTACGACTTCTCATTTGGTAATACGCAAAAAACAAAAGACTGCCTTTTCTGCTAATTGCACTAAAATATATTAAATTTTGAGGTAGTAAAAATTATATTTAAATTAATTTTTTATATGGCCGAGTTTTAATGCAAGTAGAACATTTTCAAGTTACTGAAAGCGTTTTTTATAAGAGAGTTTTTTTTTTGGGGTGGGAGGGGGGAATAAACGCACGCCTACATTTCTGTTTGACCACGTGATTTTCGACACTTTTCCTCGCTATGGCCGAGTCAATGTTAGCCACGTGTGCATGTTAGTCTGTGTTTAAAAGCTGACAAAAAACGCACAATTACAAAAAAAGAAAGAATCTTGAAACAACTAAAATGCGGGCTATGTTTATAGTGAACACCTGTAAGTCACTAAAAAAAACTTAGGAAGATAGACTTATTTTCCTCGGTTTATGTTTAATTCAAGCACATAGGAGTAACTGGAAATTAGAATATTAGTGACATATTTGTGCTGTTGACAATTTCATAGTTGACACTTGATCGGCGCATGAATAATGTGAGAGGGTCCACGGGAATTTCAATTTTATGTACATATTGCGGAAGTAAGCAAAGGAAGTAAAGAAGTTTATACCTGCCAAATGCTGAAGTTTGGAAGTAGGTATTGATTCTGCTCTGCGGCGTGAGGCGCCAGCACTTGATGCTAGCCCTCAGTGACAGGGCGTAGGAATACGTCGACACTGTTGTCTCTAGGTCCAATTTACTAATAAATTATACTGTATTTGTGAGTTCACATAATCTAGTTTTATTGTTGCTTGAACAGGTTAACTGGTACATGAACTCACGAGACAAACTCCCCTCCCTTTTCTGTAGGTAGATTACGTGATACTTGGCGCGGCGATTTTGCGTCGTGGGGGGNGGCGTCACTCTGCCGGCACGTCCACAAAACCCTTAATCCTTATTGCTGTCGTCCGCCGGCGAGCTTCGCCAGAGCGTGTGTTCTGACGAATAAAATATAGGGACGCAGAATGCGTCAAAGTAGATCCCAAGCAGGGCCTTCAAAATTACTCTGTTAATAACGAGGCTAAGAAGAAACTTAGCAGGGCAATAAATTAAGTAAAATAATTTTGTCACAAAAAGACATGAAAAAAAATTAAGGCATAGGGGAAAATCTAACCCGCGCCTTGAGTGCATAACGATNATTTTGTCACAAAAAGACATGAAAAAAAATTAAGGCATAGGGGAAAATCTAACCCGCGCCTTGAGTGCATAACGATCTGCAATTCAAGAAAAACAATCGTCGTGCCAATTGCTCTATTTTGACACGGATGACTCCGTTTCATACTGTGGGTATTCTAGAACATATAACGACAAACTGCAGTACTCTTTCGTTATGTGAAAATACGTTACATTGTATACATATGTGCATATTTAGCGTACGTAAACGGCTTTGCAAGGTTTGAAACCTGATCTAAGTTGCATTTAATTCTTATGATTTGCTTTAAAATTTAAATATGGTGGTTTCATTTTACGAGGATGTCGCTTTTCACTAGCATCTGCCATTTTACAATGTCAAGTAAGTATAAACTGTTGTTGGCTGGACATTACTTTAATATCGTGGTAACACAAATGTTTTGTTCTTCCTGTTATTTTTAGCGTAATAATTTTGGTTGCGACAACATTACTTAGATGCTTTGGTTAACATTAACACTTCAACAGAATATTTGCAGTTTAGTAATATAAGAATTTGTAAATGGTTAATGTCATTAACTTTATCCCAGCATTATTAGTTTTACTACAAGATTAACGTTAAAAACAATGNATTTGTAAATGGTTAATGTCATTAACTTTATCCCAGCATTATTAGTTTTACTACAAGATTAACGTTAAAAACAATAGCTCAAAAGTAATTTTTTTTTGTTGCAACTACAGTTAACTTTTTTCTGTGTAGCCTTGGTAATAATTTTCGAATTTGAACCTTTATAGTAGCTTCTTAACTCCCTAACAANTTAACTTTTTTCTGTGTAGCCTTGGTAATAATTTTCGAATTTGAACCTTTATAGTAGCTTCTTAACTCCCTAACAAATTATCCCGGCTATACTCTTTCACGTCTGACAAAACCTCTCTTTAACGAAAACCTTTTCTGTAAGTAAATTTGTGTTCGGTCCGGTCAAAAATGGCATTTTGTACTCTTTATAAGAAATCATTTTTACCTCTTCTGCAAAAAAACTCTTTATAACAAAGACTGAAAAGCTAAATTTTATTTTATTTACCTTTATAATACTCCCTTTTTTTTTTTTTTTTTTTTTTTNATAACAAAGACTGAAAAGCTAAATTTTATTTTATTTACCTTTATAATACTCCCTTTTTTTTTTTTTTTTTTTTTTTTTACAAAATTTTATTTAAAACTGTAAAAGAACGCATTATTTTCACATATTTTACAGAAAAAATAAAATTAAATATACTACAGCCACAATTAAATTTTAAGTGCTGTATAAGCTGTTATAATTGTCTCANACAGAAAAAATAAAATTAAATATACTACAGCCACAATTAAATTTTAAGTGCTGTATAAGCTGTTATAATTGTCTCATTTTCTGTGTACTAAGTTTTTTTTTCCATAAGAGTTTTATTACTCAAGTACTAAAAAAAAAAACCAAGTTATCATTTTTTTAAATAGAAAAATACAAAATAACCAATGCAATTCAATTTTAGCAGCAATTAGATTAAAACTAGTATGCATGATGTAGAAAAGAAACACAGGTAAATCACATCTATATAAAGGACCCCTCCACAACAAATACACAAAAATTTGTTTTCTTCAATTTTGTTACACAGAGGTTTTACTGTAAAATCATGGTAGTCGCTGTGCAAGCTTAGAAGGCAGCTCTAACGGACAGCGACTTTCCTTGTGTAATGCTATTAGTTGCTGCTGACCCAACAACCAGTTTACATTTTGTTGATTCTTGTACCGTGGATCAGCTGAAACCCTCTTCATTTGTTCCAAAGTTATAGTTTTTATATGAAAATTGTAAGTATTTTTCATGTATAAATTTGGTTTTTTTTTTTTTGCAACGGCTGAAGAGAAAAATTAATGTTGGCGTTAGGGAGTTAATTTATCCAGGCCCTCTGGAATTTTCAAAGTTTAACCAAATGTCTTTCCTTCTTTGTATCTTCTGTCAGTTATACCCTTTATTTATATCGTGCAGATCTGAGGGGCTTCTGGCTTCAAGGGCCTCGGTGGGATTTCCAACTTCCCATCCCTGGGGGCTTATTCTTAGTTATTCGTTAATTTCTCGTATTCGTTAAGTTTCGTAAGCTCTCGAAACTAATAAAATCTTCTNGGGCTTATTCTTAGTTATTCGTTAATTTCTCGTATTCGTTAAGTTTCGTAAGCTCTCGAAACTAATAAAATCTTCTAGAAAGGCAATTTCGTACAAGTCATATTTCGTTACAGCCCTCCGAGACTTCGGCAATGTTCGAGTTTTCGTTAGCGAATGCAAAATGGCAACTCTATGCACATGAACTTTAACTGTATTACGGGAGTTTGTTTACAAAATATGAATATTTCAGCTTGAAAACATTAATAAACCAAAGCAAGAAAGACTTTAAAATATTTTGTTTGCGTTTGGCGTGTTTTAGATATTAGTATTAAGTAAATAATGTATTCTAGGAAAAAGGTATATTTCGTTCGTCAAGTGTGTCAAATTTGCTGTCCACGTCGTACTATTTTCTAACTCGGCTGGACGTGTGATATATTACAAATTAATGTGCTGTGATTTCGTACGCACTGTGTTAAAATTGACTCCCATGTACATACGCCTATAAGAGAAGGCAGTCAGAACTTTGGTTGTCAAATGCACGAAGATTTTTTTCAATGACCATTTTGCTGTTTAGTTTTAGGCTATTTACGGACACGCTGTTTTGTTTGTTATTTTTAATGCCATGATTATAAAATAAGCGACGGACAATAAACGAGACGCTGTCGTGTTTACAGTTGATTGTATTAATTCCAATGTTATATTAATTTTTACTTTATTATTTTCAAGATAAATTAATTTTATTGTAAACACCCAAGAATTAGCGCTACCTATCGGCAAATTTACAAACTACATTATGCAAAAGAAATTTTGAATAAAACAGTGTGTATGTTCTCGTATTTCATTATAAAAAACTATAATTAATTATAAATACTTTCACAATAGCTGGCCTACACTGCTGCTTACATGGTTCACAAATTAAAAAAGTAAGGTTAATTGGTGCTCTTAAAATATTTTTTCTGAAATTTATTTTTATGTTTTTGTAATGCATTTAGGCACATTACTTCACGATTCTCTTCTTCCACAGTCACAAATAACAACCTGTTAAACACACCCGCCAGGTTTTCGTAATAAACATCCGTAACGAAAGCCCGAATGGCTTCGTTATCGTTTCGATTTTCTTAGTGCACATAGTGACGTCAAAAGAATACTAGAATGCACTTAGAATAGGAAACGAAAATACGAGTATAAACGAATATTTTCGTCGACAGGTAACACAACGAATAACTTGGAATAAGCCCCCTGATCTGCTGCCCGAGGCCGAACTTCGGCCAGTCACACACGAGAACTGTGAGCCAACAGCAACGGACGTGGAGGAGCGGCCCTGCCTCTCCATAAACACGATTTAGCTATTCGCGGCACACACCCTGGGTACTGTGGTCGGCCAGGAAACTGGTCATATTGAGCCTAGCCCCTAGTGGATCAGTGGCCACAGTACACTGCACTGTGTCTATTCTGTAGGAAAACACGCACACTCCAGGAATTTCCCGGACTATTTACTCCCTCCCCCTGGGACAATAGCTTGTAGGGGACGCGATGTTTGCTGGTCACCAGTCCATCCCTCCCGGTGCGATACAAGTGCACGGGGACTGCACTTCAACGCCTGCGGCTGCAACGACACACACGAACGTTAACCACCTCCAACAACCCCGCGCCCATCCTGAAATGGAAATGGAAACAAGAACGCACGAACAGCGTGAACAACGGCGCCTAAGAAGGCAACAAGGAAAACAACCCATTCCGGTTTCAAACCGGTACAGCCCCCTGCTGGAAAGCCCAGGTGGGAATTCCCAAACAGCACCTGACCCCTCAGGTCGCCCACAAACCCGCACACAGCCGCGTGCCTCTCCCAACAAGCAGGAGAAACCACACAATCCCCGTGTTGTGGTACCTAACGCCTTAAAATACTCATGGCTGGTAGAAAAGCTTGGTATCATTTACAAAACCGGCTTTACCATACACATACCCAGAGATGGCCGTAGCGTAGCATTCATGTCGTGACGACTGATTACGAACTCTTTAAGCAAGCAGACAAAATGTTTCAAAATCACTCCCTTCAATTCTTCACCTACAGCAACCCAGCCGAAAAACCCCNTTTAAGCAAGCAGACAAAATGTTTCAAAATCACTCCCTTCAATTCTTCACCTACAGCAACCCAGCCGAAAAACCCTAAAAAGTTGTGTTTGACCTTTCGTCTTGCACCAAAATAAAATAGATACAAAAATATCTGGAAGGCCGTGGCTACAANAAAAAGTTGTGTTTGACCTTTCGTCTTGCACCAAAATAAAATAGATACAAAAATATCTGGAAGGCCGTGGCTACAATATCCGGAAAATAGACCAATTTCACAAACAAGCTACAGTCTCCACTGTAACCCTAGCAGCGCAGGAAACACAAACACAGCACTCTGCCAGCCCCGCCCTAACAAACACAACCCCAACCTATCATTCCACACCCCTAAGCGGGCCGGGAGGAATCGGAGAGGCACTCCAGGACATGAATTCNGTAACCCTAGCAGCGCAGGAAACACAAACACAGCACTCTGCCAGCCCCGCCCTAACAAACACAACCCCAACCTATCATTCCACACCCCTAAGCGGGCCGGGAGGAATCGGAGAGGCACTCCAGGACATGAATTCGCTAATGCGGTTCTTGTCGGAGTCTAACTTCACCGCCATGATGGCACACTTCAGACTCTACATGGAAAAAAAATGAAACACTATCCACTCCACAAGAAAAATCCTGGCTCCTTTTGGAAGCATGAAGTTCGTTCTCTGAACTGTAGTAATCCTAAACTCCCTCTCACAAAGCGGCTCCGGAAAATTCCTGGCAATTTAAACAATAACACAAACTCTGACGAGCGAAATATAACGCGAGATTTTAACCGACACCAACTGATCGCAGCACTCTCTGTTGTAACTGAATAACTCTTGTTGCACTCTGCAAGCAAAACTATTCCAGATAATAAAATAAAGCTCTCAAATTGATTCTAATGACGACAAATCCACTAGTAAACGATTTTAAAGACTTCTTATATTCAAAATAATTCATTGCAATAGACTGAACAATCCAAGAATTTCCAGATTTTAAAAAAATTANAAAAAAAAAAAAAAAAAAAAAAAAAAAAAAGTTCTTCCTTACTCTAAATATACTAAAGAAGTAATTTTAGTTACATTACAACCCAAATGAAAAGCTTATAAATTTCCCAATAAAATTTTTTAACTCCACGTAAAAAGACTACAGTGCTGCCATCTCTTGAGTGGCGGATGATGGCCCCGCCTACTGCGAGACCTCTCAGCCAATCAGAGAACTCCGACCACGTGAAACTAAAAGTTACAATTCCTAGCTCGTGTTTCAAGCTCTCTTTCATAAAGTTACGACCTTTTTCAAAGAAATATTGAACAAATAACTTAATAAACTGTTTTAAACCTTTAAATACACGCCCGCAGCGTCTTTTAGCGAACTAAAATCGTTTAAAACCAAGTTCCTTTACCAACTCTCAATCGCTCGTCGGAGTAGCACGCACACGCGAGGATACAAACGTAACTTTAAACAATTCAATTCCTCAACAGCCACATTAAAATGCTTAGAAACTTAAAAAAAAATATTATTTCTAGTGAAACAGAACCTTTCAATCACTCTTTACAATACCAGTTACCTACAATCACCGTTCGTGGAACAACTTACTTAAAAACTCATACCTTTTCTCAGGCCACGCCCTCACGACGCACGATAACTTAAAACGAACTTTGACATTTAAAATCCGCTTTGAATTCTGTAAAAAAAAAAAACCCTAACCACCGCCTAGTCCACTCGTGGGCTTGTTGGTGGGAAATTAAAAGTCCTGCATTATTCAAAATTCCCTTTTTTAATAAACAACTAGGTGGGAGTTTGCTACTCCAACCTTCCTCCTCACCCCCCCCCTTTTTTTTTTTGCAAGCTGTGGGAGTATGGTACATATTTACAATCTGTCTACTGGGGAAACCTGGTGGACAAAAGCAGCTGCAGTGGGGAACTGCCTTAACTACAGATAGTTATGGGATAGTGGGCGGAGGGGCCTATCCTCTCCTTACCCACTGCATTCAAATGACTGCACCATTGGATGGCCAAGGGCCCCTCAAGGGACCTGAACTACCCCCGCTCTGAGCTTCGGCAGTGATGGGAAGGCGGCGGCGTCGGCCAGTGCTGAGCGGGAATCACCGCGATGCGAGGGTATCTCCCCGGCTCGGCGGAGCAGGTACAGGTTCTCAGAATACTCCCCGCTCTCCTCTCAGAATACTCCCCGCTCTCCACGAGCTGCCGTGTTAGAACCTGCAGAGCGCGTCTGATTCGCGCTCCCACGCGCGAATTCCGATCCAGCTCCGCGACCAACTTTCCTGAATTCTCTAACACGCTGCTCAACTTCGCTATCTACAAAAATAAATTAAAAATATCACTTGTTTTTTTTTTCCGCTACGTTTGACGACTGTGCACAGATCGCTCCGTGCATTCGCAAAGGATTCTCGCGCTGTGATTCAAACAGCAGTACATAAACGTAAAGTGGTATGGAGAGACGGTTAACTTGGAAATTGTTGAACGTGTCAGTATAACCACAAACTGTTTTGTCGTGACCATGGAGGGAAAACGGTATGAGTGCTCGCCCACGGTGCGCAGAAGCCATTTCGTGTCCTAACATTGTACTAATTTTATGCAATACGAGCACTGAAACTCAAAAACCTACACATCTTGTTGAATTGGCAATGCAGGGTGGTTCTAAAATCATGGGACAAACATTGAGGGGTGGTGGAGCTAACTAAAACAAACAATTATTGTATAGGAATATATGGGCGGAAGTGACGCGTTGAGGCACAAACACAAAAACATAAATTAACGGAAACATAAAATGTTCATTAGCAGCATACTTAACGAGTGATTCCGTACAGAAAATGTTAAAACAGTTGCTGGAAATGCATCCACCAACAGTCACGCATGCTTGGCGACCTCTACATATGGCGTGATTGGCTGACAATGGTGGCGTGCGTGAAATACCCGGCGTATTTGAATCTGTTCGCCAATCACTCCACCGACGC
>NQII01007425.1:0-34788 GCA_002778355.1 Clitarchus hookeri
AGCCCGATACTTACCAAAAATATTTCTTATTATTAATTCCTTATCTAAAATGGATTAGGTGGAATTAGGATCGCACGAAAAACACGTTCACAGCGACAGCTGTAAAATCGTGATTTATTTGACATGTAGAGAGCGTACTATTTTTCATTGCAGTTGTGCTTACGCACGCGTAGTACTTCCCCAACTACTTTGCAAAAAAAAATAACTTTAACGTATTTCACTTTGTTCATAAAAATAAACATGTGTTACGACCGCAATATATAACTTAGCAGTAATACGAAATAAATTTTTTTTCCAAATAATTCGTAAATTTTTAATTTTGATTATCCTTAAATGTTTTACCAGATATTGGTTTCACAACATGGCTGCCAACATTTGGAAATAGTTACTTCACATTACAAAAAATTGCATTATTTTTAAGGCATTTACATATGTTTAACATAATTGAATGTTTAGTAATAACAGTGATACTAATTAAAGACACCGTTAGATAAAACGAGCGGCGGAAGGGAGGTTAAAACCACCACATCCAACATCATGGTTACATTCCTGTGCTCAGCGGAAATAAAATTCACGCTGTTTTGTTTTCGATTCAGATTTTAGCTCTTCGCGAGAAAGCTGTACGATTTTAAACAGTATGTATCATTTTCGTGGAGATTTATTTCCAGCCACCGCCACGAAAGTTCTAAGTATTATATTTATGAGAAGGAAAGAAAGCGAGTGAGGAGAATATCGTTGCGCCTATCAACTTCCGAGCAACTCCTCCGGCAGTTAGCTAATTGCGCACGAGCTGCACGAAGCTGAATGTTTGGATTACGCGACGCGAAGTATTGAAGGCGACGCGATAACTCCAGGGCGCCAGAGTCATTACCGCCTCGACTGAGCCGTCGTTACAAGTCTAATCCGTAGATACGTCAGTAGAACGAGCAGAAACTTCACTAGTGTAGGCAATTTTAATCCTTGTTCGTGAATAAATTAAATATTGCGTTCGAACGTACTTGACGTCTGATATGATGAAGTAATATTTGACTAACAATACATTGAACAAATGCTGCTAGCCATTTCTGTCCGCATTTTTTATGTAGTGTAGTGTGTATAACATCATTCATCGTAGAAGGACTGGTTCTTAGGGAGTGCATCTCAATGGGCACGTCCCGATTTTATGTTTATAATTTGGATTCCCTCCCCATAATTAATCATTTCTCACAGTAACTACCATTTTTCTATCTCAATAAGTGGAAATGCGATTTGGTGTTGGAATGTTTAAAAACTTTTTATTAGTGGATACAAAGAGTTATAGTGGTTAGTTCTGCGTGTGGGAGTCGCCATTGAAAAATCAAATGCCTGGTTTTAGTGCGTTTGCAATTCTTTCATAAAAACTTTGGTACACGGCAAATTTTAATTTATACTTGCATTTCATGTGTAATTTACACCCATAATTAAGACAGTTGGAAATTATTTGACTATTTTTGTGTTTCATTTAACTGCTTTTTTATTCGTTGTAAGTTTGCCATATTTCACGATTCCCATCTTTTTTTCCCTTCGTGCTAGAAATCTTATTGAAAAGTAATTTGGTGAAAAGGTTGAATCATATAAAGATTTTCCAACAAGCCAGAAATTGAACTTGCATTCATTCTTCATAAACCGTATCCTGTAATATAAATTCTTGTGAATAACAGATTAGAAGTACAGCATTAAAAAATATATTTCTTCAACTTATAATTTTCTGCACAGCAGAATAAAGTTATGGAATATTTTTTTCAGCTATACCTACCAGAAATTTTAATTTACGGTCGAATTAGAATGTGACAGAAACTAAACTGAGCTTCTGCACGCCCTTACGCTCCTCTCACCAGAATTTCAATTTTTTCATCTCACGTATTGAATCTTGTTTTAGGCACACGTATAAATTACCTTCTGAAACAAACAACATCTCAGTCTCATTGGGTTTAAGATACATTAAGGATTGGCGGGAAAGTACTTTCCCTTTTTCACTGCCTTAAAGATTTAAATTCAAGGAAATAATATATGTATGTATATATATATATATACACACACACCCACACACACGCAGGGTGAAAATTAACTTTACCGACAAACTCCGGCATGGGATTCCTCATCTAAAATTATGTCGATAATATATAAAGGTACACGGTGTTTTTGAATAACACGTCGAAATTAAATAAAAGCTTATAAGGACTTACATAAGTAAAAATACCCCTGTAACGAAATTTTAAGAATGGTCATCTAGTATTTTTTAATTTAAGTTGAAATTAGGAAAAACAACGCAGGTAGCCCCGCAGCTGTAAGAACCTGCTTGGAGAACAAGTTGCATAGGATGAAGGCGAATTGGCGCGCCATGCGGAAAATAAAATACTAACACTTCTGGCAGCCTTTACCACTCAACTGCTAACCTCCCATTGTTCGTGTAGTTTGACACACGTGTACTAACAGCAGTCACTAGCGGCGCTCACGTACCTCGAGTTCATGGTGCGCTGTGTGCAGGCGTTCTCCGCATGGAGTGCCAGTTCCGTTCGCCTACGTGATATGCAACTTGTTGAGCATGCAGGTTCGTATAGCTGCGGACTCCCTACCTTATTTTGCCGCACTAACTTTAATTTAAAAATACCAAATGACTTTCGCAAAAATCTTGTTTATATAATGTTTTGTTTACATTAGTCCATAGATGCTGTGGTTTGAATTTTGACATGTTATTAAAAAACACACTGTATATACGACGTATAATCTCAAGTCTATTCCGGAAGCGTGTGACCATCCTTGAAAGTGTTGCTGAAGCAGGTGTTTACTACTAGTAACACAGCCAGAATGAGACAAAAATCTGAATTTCTGGATAATGTACAACTGAACGACGAAGCGCAAACAATATTTTTTGCAGATATCAACCCCATTCCATAAAAATGCATGCATGGGGGCTGGAACCCCTTTTGTGCTCTTCGAAGTGTAAAAATGTGGTATTTTGGTGTAGTTCCCTGAGGATTAATAATCTACCTTGCATGTTAAAAAAACGTTCGCCTTGAGTCTTTACCTTACATGCCACCATTTTAGAGAAATTAATGCGTAATGAATTGCAAATTTTGTAATATTCGATCATAATGTATTAATTTCNTTGTAATATTCGATCATAGTGTATTAATTTCTCGAAAAGGGTGGCGTTTAGCGCAAAAGACGAGAAGGCCTTTTCGTTTACCAAGTTCGGTACATTACTAAGCCTCAGGAAGAAACAAAACGTTATGGGACAGTTAGGGGTTGAAATGCACAATTGGGATTTCAACTTATCCGTTTTTATGGAAGGTGGTTGACATCCGCCCCAATTTTTTATGGTTTGCACAACGTCATTCAATAATGCATTATCCATAAACTCAGAGATTTATCTCTCATTGCGGCTGTGTTACTACCAATAAACACCTGTTTCAGCTACACTTTTAAGGATAGTTGCACCCCTCCGAAATAGACTTAGGCTTTAGGTCCTATTTAAGTTATACTATTGAAATATTATTGTATTAGGAATATCCTGCTGAGGTTTGTTGGTAGAATTTATATCCCTCCTGTATGTAGCATTTTGAAGCAAAAAGTACACCCAGGTATCATCGAGTTAAAAATATGTTGATTATTCATAGTAAAATATTTTGGCCTTTTCGCGCATCATTAAGGGTGAAATTCAAACGTTTCTAAAATACGTTTTACCAAGGCATCTGTACGTGTAATATTCTGAAGCAAGAGGTAGGCCAATATCCTAAAATGATATAGTCAGTATTCACAGATAACAACACATTTTGCTCCTTTCCCCTCCTNTATCTGTAACCAAGGCATCTGTACGTGTAATATTCTGAAGCAAGAGGTAGGCCAATATCCTAAAATGATATAGTCAGTATTCACAGATAACAACACATTTTGCTCCTTTCCCCTCCTTAAGGTTGATTTTCAAAAAATTCTGAAATCAGATTTCAGCAGTTGTATGGGTAGCAGTTTGAAGCAAGAAGCGCAGTGATATCACATTGGGTTTAAGATATACTGAAGATTCAATACAAAGTTTTCCTTTCACATCTATTACACGTGTATCTCGAAAAATACCACATTAATGGGTACCTACACTCTATGGGGAAGCCGCCCCTAAAATTTCATGTTTAAAGGTTCAGCGGTTTTAGCTGTTGGTTGTTTAGATGGTCAGTCAGCGACAACATATAGTTTTATGCATACAAATTAAACATGGAGACGAATCATGGCGTTTCCTTAAATTAAGTAATACTTACCACATGAATTTCCATAGTCAGGTGCATACGGTGTACAAGGTGTAAGGCAAAAGTTCTCGGGACATATTTATTACCAATTTTACACTTAGGCTTGCATATTAAATTAGTTAGCTTCATCTTCTTTAAGGTAATCTCCTACTGCAAGGATACATGTCCCATCGCGATTTTAATGTTCAGAAGCATCCTTTAAGTAATTTTCTGTCATTCCTCTCAGTAATGTATCTTATTCAATATCAAATCGTTTTTTTCCTTTAGCTTAATTTCATTTTCAGTAACAAAGTCGTAGGCAGCTAACTTGGTCAAGCAAAGGCGTGGTAAATGGCAGTTATGTTCGTGGAAGTAAAAAACTAACGTACAAAGAGCGAAGAATGAGAATAGGCCAGTGCGTTGTTATGATGGAAATTCTGTGAAGTGCAAAATGGTGACTGTCCCGTAGCCTTAAATTCATACTAAAGGTTGTCCACAGGTAATAAAACACTTTTGACATCAACCTTCGAAAAATATCAGTGTCCCTACCTGCATTTATTTTAACGGGCACACTGACTGGTAAGCGCCCAGTAAAGTTGGCAACGACGAAAAAAAAAACAGTTCCATGTCTTAACGCTGGATACAAAATATTGAGTAAGCAATTATGAATACTGAAATGGTTTCTCTTGCTTTCTGTTTTTTAATACTTATAAAACAAGAGTAGCAAATTTTTAAAATATTTCCTTTTCTAATAGTATTAGAGCTTCTCTTGACTAACGCATGAATAAAGTGATCAGGTTTATGGCAATGTTAATTTTACGTATGGTGGAAGAATACACAATGCAAGAATATGTAAAGCAAGGCTTTCAGATGTGCTTAGTTTTCCTTAAACTTCTGCAGTTTCGCGATCCTTTCCCCGTTGGACGTCGAGTTCAGTCCTGTTTTCTGTATGATCTCTCCCAAGTATTTGAAGTTTTCTACTTGTGCTATCGTCCCGTACATAGTTACCAGTGGATATCTGTATACGGATTTTGTGTCCATGTACTGTGTCTTTTCGTATGAGATTTTTAGTCCTGTTCTGGCTGAAATTTCGTGTAATGTCTCCAGAGCCTCTTTAGCTTCTTCTCTGTTATTTGTTATGATGGCTATATCACAACAAAGGCCAAACACTTTATGTTGACGGCTCTTTCCTTGTTTCTCCACATCCGTATACCCTTGACTCCTTTGTCCCATGTTCTAATTATTTTCTCCAGAACTGCGTTAAATAGAATGGGTGATAATCCATCCCCCTGTCTCACTCCTGTCCTGACTTCGAACGGTTCCGAGATTTCTCCAATACATTTCACTTTGGATGACGTATTTGTTAGTGTTTCTTGGATTAGCTTTCTGGTCTTATTGTCCACTCTCATTTCTTCCAGTGTATTGAACAGTGTTTTTCTATCTATGGAGCCGTAGGCTTTTTTGAAGTCAACGAATGTTATTGTGGTGTTCCTGGACTTTCTCGTTGTTAATATTGTTCTCAGACTCCAGATCTGTTCACTGCATGATCTTCCCTTCCTGAAGCCTCCTTGGTATTCTCCTATCTGTGGATCTATCGGAGGTTCTAGTCTATTTAACAGAGCCTTGGATAAAATTTTGTACGTGACGGGCAGTAGGGAAATCCCTCTGTAATTATAAGGGCCCGTTTTGTCCCCTTTCTTGTGGAGTGGGTGTATTAGGGCTGACCTCCATTCTTCCGGTATATTTCCTGTTTCCCATATTTTTTCAATGATTCTGTGTATTTTGAGTGTGATGTTTTCGTGGTCTAGTTTCCAGATTTCCGAGATCAATCCATCCTCTCCAGCTNTTTTCACAGTTGAGCAGTGTGTCAAAGCATTGTGCCAGTATCCCACAATTCTTTTTCTGGTTTATCTCCAGTGTTCCATCTTGTCTTTTGAAGCACAAGCTCGGTGGTTGATATCCTGTCATATTTTCTCTTAATGTTCTGTAGAAGTTCCGTGTGTTGTTTCTGGGGAAATCTCCTTCAGCCTGTTATTTTCATAACCTCATATATATATATGCCATACAAGGTTACTTCACACTTTTCTGTAGCCCTGCTGATTTTCTACTTTTGGTTACCGATTACCTATCCTTCCGCTACATGTAAACATAAACACTGCCACGTGACTTAAACGTTTTCACTTTCAAATTCCTTGTTTACTGTTTTCAGCTGTTCAAAGAATTCTGTCATATTTCAAAAACCATTTCGTACANTTCACTTTCAAATTCCTTGTTTACTGTTTTCAGCTGTTCAAAGAATTCTGTCATATTTCAAAAACCATTTCGTACACGAATGTTCAGAATTTAGGCCTATAAACATATTTAGGTCAGCTTTATGAGTTTTTAATAATGTATATATTGAAGTCCTTACCGTAATTATTTTACATATTGTTAACATATTTGTGTTTTACACGATATAGCACATTACACATAATACACGTTAATATTTTACTTTGACTGTGTTTAACCCTGCTACAACTTAACTGTAGTATTTAACCTTTTGTTATTGATGTGTNTAACCCTGCTACAACTTAACTGTAGTATTTAACCTTTTGTTATTGATGTGTTTTGGGATTATTTCGTTAGAAGGACGGCCTCAGTTGGAATACATATCAAAAGGAAGGAGTAACCAGTCCAGCGAAGAAGACAGTAAATCCAAGCACGCAACTCGTGTCGCTTATTTTTTGTACGTGGCAGCAACAAACTTAAGAAATAGTGGTAAACACGCACGAAATTAGGTCTACCGTAACTTTTATTCCGCTTATATTTCTTTGCACAGGTATTTAGTTTGTACTAGTTTTGTTTATTCATTTAAAATTTTCTGTCTGAGCTTAATAATCAGTTGGGATTGTAGCAAACATTCAAATCACAGAAACGTCAGCACTTTACTCAATTGTGTTTCAAACGCCTAGAGCGAAGTTACAAAGTTGTGACAAACAGACGTGAGTTTCAAATAACTAGTTTCGTCGGGAAAACAGTTCACGGTTAAAACGTATACATTTCGCACGTCCAATATTAGCAATCACACACACACAAGCCCAGTCGTAACGAACACGACGCGACGCAGACACAGCAACGCCCTTTCACACGCAGCGATCGCGACACACGTCCCAGTACACTCTTTCACACGCAGCGATCGCGACACACATCCCAGTACACTCATTCCTGCCGTGGAAAAGCAGATCCATCACAACGTCGTAACTCGCCTAGGCGGGTTTAAAAACACAACAAGTACTAACTTTTTGTGGTAAATTAAAGCGTATTTCGCAGGAAGAAAAATTAACACTTCGTTCAGCTAAGAGCAACACGCCATATCATCGTCATGTCGCCGCATTTATGCCAACTTCGGATTTGTAACCGTCCCGCCATCGCATCTAATAATAATATAACTAGTATTCAAACATTAAAATCTCGTTTCAGTTATAAATTGAAAATTCCAAAAATAATTATATTTGTTGTAGTAAGAATGAAATATGCTCAAAATGAAAACATGTACAGTGAAATCCCGATATTTCGCATCCCGATTATTCGTATGCCCCGCTAATTCGTACAAACTTTCCGGTCCCTTGAGAAAATCCCTTTAATTCGTAAAAAAACAATGCATTCCGGTCCCCTCGACAATACGTATTTATNGCCCCGCTAATTCGTACAAATTTTCCGGTCCCTTGAGAAAATCCCTTTAATTCGTAAAAAAACAATGCATTCCGGTCCCCTCGACAATACGTATTTATTTTGGTGCTCGAGCTCAATTAAAATGTCTTATAATTCTTATTTCCAACTCAAAAATCTCGTTAACTCGTAATGTTTTTAACCCTAGATTGTACATCAGCTCTAGATTTATGCAATTCGGGCAGGGTAAAAAAGACCGAAAGGGTACTGAGGGACGTAGGAGGGTTTAAAGGGCAGGTAATGACGCCGAGTAGGCTGTGAGGCGATGTGTCTGTGATTCTCAGAACTAAGAGGTGGCTTGCTGTCCGTCCTAGGGTTATGAGAGGTTAGGAAGGAGCAGAGCGAGTGAAAAGTTAGTCAGTTCGGTCTTAGCCATGCCTCCGAAAAGAGCTAATAAGTGTCTTTCCATAAGAGAAAAAAAATCATTACCGCCGTGGCCGGTGGTGATAAACAAATTGACGTGTCCAAACGTGATAACGTTCCTCCTTCCGCAATAACATCAATTCTGAAGAAGAAGGACAAGATCGCCTCCCAGACATCGGACAGCAAAGTAAAGCGCTTTAAGACTGGTGAGTATCCACAACTAGAAGAGAATTTAAAAAAGTGGTTTTCGCAAGCACATAATTCGAATGAACCAGTTGGAGGAAACATTTTAAGAGAGAAAGTAAAAGTTTTCGCAGAAAAAAATGGGAATTAAAGACTTTCATGCAAGTGATGGTTGGTTTGATAGGTTTAAAAAAAGGCACAGCATTAAATTGAAAAAGCTTAAAGGGGGAAAATGCGAGTGTATTGGCCGACGTTTGTTCTGAGTGGAAAGACGAATTGGGAGAAATAATTGATTCTTACGAACCCAACAACATTTTTAATGCCGATGAGACGGGGTTATTTTATAAGTGTCTCCCCGACCGATCAATGTGTTTTAAGGAAGAAAAGTGTCATGGCGGAAAAAAATAGTAAAGAACGTGTAACCATATTGTTGGCCGCCAACATGGATGGATCTGAGAAATTAAGACCGCTCATGATAGGCAAATCAGCCAAACAAAGATGTTTTAAAAACATAAAAACTTTTCCGATGACATATAGAGCAAACAAAAAAGCGTGGATGACGGGCGAATCGATACGATCAGTGAATGCTGATATGGAGAAAAGACAGCGAAAAATTCTGCTTTTCATGGATAATTGTACGGCCCACAACAATAACCCACCGCTCAGTCATGTTAATGTTGTGTTTTTGCCTGCCAACACTACTTCTAAGCTGCAGCCTCTAGACCAGGGCATAATTGAAACGTTCAAAACCTTTTACCGAAAGGAAGTAGTGATGCAACTCCTCGAGAGCATCGAGGATGGGGAGGATCATAAAATCACCTTATTTTCAGCCATGAACATTGCTCACAAGGCGTGGCAAAGTGTTAGCGAAAGCACAATAAAAAACGTTTTTCGTGTTGTGGATTCACGAAGGTGGAACTTTCATCAGCAGTTACTGAACAAGACTTAGAATGCCCTGTGAATTGGAATCGTCTTCCTCAAAATGAAGAAAATTCTATAACGTTTGAAGATTTCGTCCATTTTGACGATGGCCTAGCCGTAGCGGGGATTCTAACGGATGACGAAATTTTGGCTCCATCTCAGGACATTGATGGTGAAGGTGATGACTAAGATGATGTGCTGACAATTACACCTAAAATGGCTAAACAATACATCAACAACGTGCGCCATTTCTTAGCNAGCGCTATTTCTTAGCTAAATCAGACGTTGGCGATGAAGTATTTTCTGCTTTGAATATGCTTGACAAAGTCATAGACAATACCCGTCTGCAAGGCTTGCACCAAAATAAAATTGCAGATTTTTTAAACGTAAATATTTAATGTGTTTTTTATTGATGTAATTATTGATTTATATATACTGTACATATGTATACATAATATGTAGCCATGCGTTTATCATTACATATTAATGCAAATTTGCATTAATCTCGTTATTTTCTATATTTTATTTTTTTGCTCCAGATTATTGGTAATCCCGCTAATTTGAATATCTCGATAATTAATATTTAAAATTCAGTCCCTTGACAATACGAACTATCGTGATTCTACTGTATAATTTTTCCGCTACTATTAGCGCTGCGAAACTTCCCGAGAGAGAGAAAGCGAGAGAGACGGAGAGAGAGAGAGAGAGAGAGAGAGAGAGAGCAACAAGCTCCGTTCCGCATATTCAAGTTTTTTCCTCTAATGGAAAAGAAACACCATGTCACTAGGGCCTACGCGCCGTAATTCACGCTGATATTTTCAACTCTAACAATGAAATGTGTTTCAATAAATGCTACCTAAACATTTAAATATTTCAATAGGAAACGTTTAATTTAAAAATAGCATATAAAAAGTACTGGTCAAAACAATATTTTAACTGGAAATTATTTCTTACTAGACCTTGCCAACACATCGTTGCGCTCACTGTTTTCAATTTGTATTGAATAAGCAATACATTAAACAAGTTACAGGAGCTACAAAGTAAATGTTTCATTTATTCAACAATATAACACTTTAAAGTTAATCACAGTGTTACACATTTGTGGAATACAAGTTATTTAAAAAAAAACAGGTCAACATGTTACTCATCGGGTGATTTTTCAAAGGTTTGTTTCAAAACATCCGAAGAAACCGTGAATGAACTAGATGCACACACGCACGCGCACACAAACAAACACACACACACACACACATATATATATAAATATTATAGTAAAAAAAATTAACCAGTTCTGCTAGAATATTAATTTATCTCTATCACTATTCTGTACAATTAACGAAATAGATGAAAAAGCGAAAAGCGAAATGGAAAGCGAAAAATAATTAAACTCTGAGATTAAAAACAGTTTAAAGTGAATGAAGTATGTACATGTGTAAATATCAGAAGTTGTGCTTGCAAACGTATTTTATTTTTAAGGGAATATATAACCTCGGGAGGTAATTAACCTCAGGGTACTTCAAAGTCACAATGAAGCTGTGAAAAGGAGAGAATAATGATGTAATAGCGAGGAAATTAAACCCAGGGTAAAGAGGAATTTTTCTATTTCAGAAAAAATTCAACTCTCTCATTAAGTGGTTCCATGGTTTTGCCGTTACGAAGCGATGCAGAGAAAAGGACAGAAGGCACTTGCCTCGAGAACCGACTGCGAGTGGAGCACGATTTAGCTGTAGAAAAGCACTTTGCTACAAAATAAGCTTAACAAACTTTATACTTTGAAAATAGCGTATTCAAGCTCTCTTCAAAACTCAGTTCCCTTCAAATATTATGACAAAGTGAAATTGCTACTCATTTTCAACGAAAATAGACTACTAACTAAATCAATTTATAAAATTCTTATTGAATTCAAGTTAGAGCCATTTTCCTTCACCAGGGAATAAATCCTTCGCCGAAAATTGTTTTAAACTCCTCATAATTAACTACTGTTTACTTTATACCACAGAGCTCATGTCCTGTAAACTTTTAGAAATTACAAATTTATGTTGATTTTCCTATTGTACAGTTTGATCCAATTCAATTGAATTTAAGCACATAAAATTAATATTGCCTAGAGTTTTTAATCATATTTTGGTCGATGTGTTCATACACAAGTCAACCAAAATTACTATCAATTTTTATTTCTGGTAATTAAAATTTAATATATCGACAATTTTAATGACAAAATTATTTGAAAAAAAAAATGAATCCACCTTAGTTTAATAACTGAATATTTAAAATATATTTTTACAATGCCAAGCTTTGATAAACGTTTCTTACCTGCTTATTTTATTTCAAACACTTAGGTTATACCAATATACTGTGAGTCGTTATCAGTTCCGCTGAATGTTAATTAGACAGATACGTTAATAATAAGAGGGATAATAGGTTTCAGTGGCGTCAAATGGCATTGATTTGACTTTTTAAAGCAGCAGATTATTTTGGACTGGTAATTTCCTGCTATAAGATTAAATTCAAATCCTGTATAACACTCTTAGTTCGTCTGTTAATTTGCTACATCTCAGTTTTATACCATATTTAATGGCATTGAGAAGATAATAATGTACGCACTTCTTTCAATCACAAGAAAGACAATATTAAAAGCAGTAAGGCTACAAGAATTTAAAAAAATGATAATAGTACGTGTACTTGAAACTGAATTGACGTCGACATAATGTTAAGTAAGTAGGCGTAAATGGTATCTCCGTAAGATTTCTAGTAGGAGCACTTCGCGAAATCCCGTTTAACCTTTGGCCTACTTTTCTATTTTGATAGGGCTCGTTTTACGTTACTTAATTAGGCCTGAAAAGTACTGGAATTGTCCACATTGACAGATTTTGCAACATTTCAACCTGTACTGTCTATTTTGAGTACCTTTTATAGGTTCCATTTTGACATACAGTAATGCCTTATCGCCACTGGGCGACAATATGTTTAAATTATATCTGAATAAGATATTTTTCCATTAAACTGCGAACCATCAACGACTCCAAAATTTAATGAACAAAATTAAACGTATTCTTATCTCCGTCTTTTCCGTTCCGATTTACTCCCCGCCACTTTTGCGTGCAAGCTTCGATGTTGTCTGATATACGTAAATAGCTGCAACAAACTCAGCAGTCCTGGTGATAACGCCCTGAGAGATATTTGTTTGACTCGACAAAGGGTCCCTTTAAACTGAGAAATAAGCATTTGATTTTGCTCAAAATACTGCTGGAGGAACATAATATGATTGTCTACTAAACAGATTTGGATCAATCAGATGGTTTTACATTATTTAAAAATTTTGGAAGAGCAAGAAATTCTTTTCAACTTACGGCGTTTGCCACGAACAAATGTGTTATTTCATATTTGTACAACATACTGTTCAACTTGTAGTCATTTTCAGTGATTACACTTTCTTCGCCAAAAAAATTGAGGACATAGTTTTCGCGTATACATATATATATATATCAAAATCACAATTTTACTGCTTTTTAAAATGTACAAATAATAAAAACCATCTTGCTTACGGAAATGAGATAATTCACACTGATAGAAGATGCCAAGAGCTACTTCATGAAGTCTGTAAAATTTTACAAGAATATGTTGCAATTTCAAAAAAATGCTGAGTGTAATTGTGTAAACGTACTTTTGTATTGAATATCCCCATATTCATTATATTTTTAAAAATGGGATTCAATGTTTTGAACAAATTAAGTTATGAAACAATAACATGCAATTGAGATGAAATATGTAATCATTAATAAGTAGTAAAATGCGTAAAATTAAAAATAAATCATCCATGATAAATTATTATAAAATGTGTTATTTCTTAAATAATCACATTCACATATTTGGATGGAATTTGATACTATTCCAAATATAATTAAATAATTTTAATTAATTAAAATTATTTTTCAAATATTTTACTAATTTTATTTATGTCCTATATTAAACAATTAAAAAAATCTAAATGAAACTTCCGTTATTTTTAAAACTTATGTTTTCTTTATCTCAGGCGATATTATGTAGATATAGGCTATTCACGGTGAAGTGACTACTTTTCGAAACCCTCTCATTAGGAATAATAGTCAATAAATATATTTTATTGAAGCCTTAAGTTTCTAGTCGAGTGAAATATGTAAACTTTGTTTATTACTTACATAGCAAAATTTATTTTAAAATGTGGCGGAAGGATAAAAAGTGATTAAAAGGAAATACGTAATTAGGGCCTCATAAGTACTCACTTTACCGCGAATAGCCTACATTTTTCTGATATTATTATCTCTACTATCTTGTACAGCGTGTGGGGAATCGAGTTTCCTGTGCCTGTGCTTTGAAGGTAAAACAGGAGTAAACTCCAGAGCAACATACGGTATGCACAGCGCCCGTCACTAGTTGTTATTCAGCCACAAAGCCACATCAGATATTTTAGCCACTTCAGTTGTTAGAGTAATCCATGCTGTGCACACCGGCCAGATCCCATGAAGTCCAAAGCCAGACTATAATATGGCACTACCATGCTTTAATTGGCTGTAGTTGAATGCAATCCAGTAGAAGGAGATTACGCTCCTTCCAATCGCGGTGGGCGGGCGTGGATACCACCTCACCTATCAACAGCATCGTACAGAGTTGAATCTGCACGCGCTACCTTGACGGGGCCGAGGACTATCCAACCTCTAGGAACGCGCTTCGTAANGGGGTGTGATCAGAGAGTGGTTTCCGACTAGCGAAACTAATAATAATTATTACATTTCCCCGCTAATTTTTTTTAAATTGCTTATTAATGGCCAGGCGTCACGCCAGTTGCTTACCGGGATTATTAATTGAGAGTTATGGGGCAGCATAAAACATAAATATAAACAACAGTTTATTTTTAAAAAGGCACAAACAACAATGTGTTACATTTAACTTTCTTAAGAATTCAAACCGAAGAACCAACTCGCTGATTACAGCGTTCCAAAAAACTCCGACGCAGAATTCTGTTTTACAATCTCGTTTAAAGAATATTTCACCGAAGCGAACCGTATTTCGCAGCTGTACACTGACACAATATTTAAAATAGACGCCTCTAAAAAGAGTAACAAAATCGAGACGACGTTCTAATTGCTTTAGTTCAGGAGTAAGAACACCGCAGGAATGGAGGATATTCTGTGACTTTTTTCCAATAACCTTATTGCTTTTCCGAGTTTTTTCTTAAAAGACTTCTTGCGAAACAGCACTTTTTCGGTCGAACATGGTAACGGTGTTTATTAATTTAACTTCGTTGAATGCATTAGCCGCTGGTATTTTTTCGACATTCGAGCACTAGTAATATATAAATAATTTTTGTGTAGCATGATAGTAAATGGATTTAGAATTATCTGCTCTTTTACAGCGTTTAACTAGCCCTGGTACTAGAATACTGAAACTTGTCTGTGGTTAAGCTTTTTTTGTAACTAATAAAATGGTNAGCGTTTAACTAGCCCTGGTACTAGAATACTGAAACTTGTCTGTGGTTAAGCTTTTTTTGTAACTAATAAAATGGCGAGTATTTCTCAACAACCAGTTGTAAGGACTGGGTGTTTTCGGATGGCTTTGTGTAGGAACTAACATTGTGTGTGCNGAGTATTTCTCAACAACCAGTTGCAAGGACTGTGTGTTTTCGGATGGCTTTGTGTAGGAACTAACATTGTGTGTGCTACATTCATGAGTGTATTGCTGAGAACTGTTATTAATGCAATCAGATATTATTTTACGGACGTTAGTGCCAACAAAATAAATGCGCTTAAAAATTAAATGTATGACTTTTAAAAAATATTCGTGTTTTATCAACAGAAGATACAGTACGTGCTTTACTTAGGGATGTGTCAGAAAATTATGCAAAACTGAAATTAGGAATGGCGGACAGGGAATTCAACCCGGGTCCTCTCGAATGATAGTCCAGCAAGTTTTAATTGCGACTCCTCGCACGGTTATAAAAATAAAATAATCTACGTATTTCGATGATTAGGTCAGTTTATAAAATCTCAATAAAACCAATATGATTAATACAACAGATTATTTATAGAATAAGGCATATCATTGCCGTTATGATGTGTTAATTACACACTTAATTTACACAGAGAATCAAATGTGAATATTTAGTCTAAACCACTTGTAATTCATTATATTGTTCAGTTTTTCTACTCTTATATTTTATTTATTTTTCTACATCGGAACGTTAACATAAATGAGTTCACTGGTTTTTCCAAATGAAATAGAATTCAGGAAAAAACGGAGTTATAACATTTACATAGAATAACCAAAATATATTTTTAAAAAACTTGGGTGTAATTTCTTCCTAAGTAGAAACAATTTAAAATTATTTTTATTTAGCGCGATAAGAACATCTTTTCCACGAAGTATCGTTATGTGCGTTTTGTGTTTGGCAACGTACAAGTAAGCATTTCCTTAAATATTAATTTTTCCCCCACCACCTGGTTGAAACCATGATACCACTCATGTGTATAGAAGAACTGCACTGCGTAATAATGAACTGGTGCACACACTGATTATCTACTACAACTCTACCAAGTTTAACACAACAATTATATATGACAGTCTTTGTCTGACATGTCACTATTTCTCAGTAGCAACGCAGTTGNTACCAAGTTTAACACAACAATTATATATGACAGTCTTTGTCTGACATGTCACTATTTCTCAGTAGCAACGCAGTTGCCGTTATATGTTGTATTATGTTGTCTTTTACGTGTTTTGTCTACTGCACTTCTCCAAGGAATGCAGTTATGAATCATAGCTAGGTGTTGTTCTGCTGTGAAATAAATTGAATTTTTGTATACATTATCTAGTACCCATTTTGAGATACTTTTCCATATTTTAACGACTAAAATAAGTCTAATCGGAATTAATAACTACCGTTCTTAAGAGTTTACAGAACATTTATAAGCACCATATTCAAAAAACTCCGAAACTTGTTATCATTCCAACAGTGTATGATTTTCATGATATTAGCAATATTTTTGGGAAGAAATTATTGATATTTGCCATTCTNTTATCATTCCAACAGTGTATGATTTTCATGATATTAGCAATATTTTTGGGAAGAAATTATTGATATTTGCCATTCTTGTTTACTTTGCAAAACTATGCAAGATATGTTGGTTACTTAAGTCTCCACACCACATGTCATAAACTGGAAACCTGAATGTAAAGATAAATATAAATGCACTAAATACTTTTGACTTCTTTTATATATGTGAATTGGGCTTAATGACTTCAGTACTAAGTTTTTCTCCTGCTTATAATAAGTTACACAACTTAATGAGCTTTTATTAGTTCGTCAGTTTAAAAAATGTGGTATTCAACGTATTTCTAGCTTCTAATAACTAATAAGTGTGAATTGTAAAGTTAGACATCCACTATGACATAGGAGCACGTGGGAAACGATCTGTCGAGCAAGGAAATTCTATCTGTCTGCGCTGGACTTGCAAGACAGGCACGTCGTCGGCTGACATCAACTTCGCTCTTATGCTGCCTGCACTCTCTCGCACTGTTGGTTCTTAATTGCATTCAGAGAGTGAATACTCCTGTGCTGTCTAGTTATCAACTTTGAAGTGGGAATAAACATATTAGTTTACGAGTACTTCTGAACAGAGCAAATCTACATATCTTGTTGATGCTTGCTAGCGATTGCAAGGACATTGAATAGTTCCACTAACGTTTGATAACACATACATTTGGCGAGGTCAACCGGATTTCCAGGGTGCCATTAATAAAGTGAATTGAACGATAATGACATTCAGTACATAATCCTAATTCGTGCTTTCGAATAGGGACATTTAAGCGGCATATGTGGCACTGTTAGATAAAGCCTTTACTTGAGGTCACAAGTGTGTTCAGTTTTGAATCCCGAATGAGCTACCCTTATTTATACTATTTTTAATACGTATAGCTAATATCAACATACCAACGGCCAGTCCCGGCCCTTCATTCTTATTAACATACTGGTATGAAGGAATCCTTAAGAAGCAGCAGTTAAAAAATATCCTGGCAAGAAAGTAATTTTTGGTTATTTAAATGGTATACAAACAGTATTTTATTTTTAAATTTTTATTCGCATTGTTGGGCTACTAACAGGAAAATCGTACCTAGATTACTTCATACCTAAGTATTCGCGAATGCATTAACATTAAAAAATGTTTGCTCCCAAAAAATACCCTCCTGTGCTTATTCTGAATCCTCTTTAGTCTCGTGGAACTCTTACTGACAAAGCTGAAGTAATACCTTGCTTAACCTTGATATCACAGTCAAACCTTCGATAAGTAGCAGCGACACATCTCTGAAGTAACGTGGCTCCCCCGAGGTAACGAAGTGCTAGAAGGCATCTTATGTACTTTTCTAGTTTCTGAGCACCCTTTGCTTCAGGAAGTGACTTAGATGCATAAACATGCGATGGGCTGATGAAACTAGATACGGGAAATATGGAAGGTGCAAGGAAACTTAAAACCTCAGCTCACTCAATTTAAGATTCAAAATTTTTGTCACGTGAGTTTTGGCGTTGCCAGGGGATTCCGCTAATTTCTTGCCTGTATATGCTATTCACGGTACGGCGAGCACTTTCAAAAGGCCTGCCTAAACTCTACTTGAATGCACATTGTTTATTCTTCCAAAACATGTAAAATTAACATTGCCTCGGGCTCACCACTTTTTTCATGCGTTCAAGTAAAGCTGTGAAATTGTTAGCAAAGTAAATATTTTACGTATTTGATCATTCTTAAACTTAGCTGTATGAAAAATAATACAAAGCAAAATAAATCATTTCACTATACAGAAATGTTATCTAACATATTTAATTCAAAGTTTATCTTGAAACTAATTACCCTCCTCGTTTCCAATTTTACTGGGCACATCTCAGTCAGTGTGCTCGTTAAAATATATGCAGTTAGAGAGACTGACGTTTTTCAAAAGTTGATTTCAAAACTGCTCAGTTTACAGTGAACAACCTGTACATTCCACACTAATGGAATGTCTTGTAATGGATAAGACCCAGTGCTGTCGTCTATACTAACGGCAAATCCCTGTGTGGTGTCAACCTTGGTTTTTGCAAAGTGTTTGAGGGTTCCAACATCGTCAAACCAAAGAGTTTACAAGTGTACAGATGTGAAACTGTCACTCACTCAGCGAATTCCAGCAGCATACGCCAGCAAGATGGCGTCACTGGCCAGAAACATGCCGGAACGCCGTTCGCCAATCGTCAACTGGTAATTTACTAGCCAGCTGTCAGCCCGCCAATTAGTAGATCTTTTATCAGTACGTGCTAGCCAATTATGTACAAGGACCGTCCCCGGAGACTCGCGCGGCCAACCAGTGGATGGGTTCGCCCTCATCAAAGGAACCTCTTTGTTATTTAACTTCTATATGCTTACCTGTTCATTGTTCTAATTACTACCTTTTTCGCTTGCGATTTTCGTACAGTATCCGTGGTTAGACTACTCGCCTCCTACCTAGGCGAACCGGCTTCGATTACCGGCGGGATCGCTCCCGGATTTTTGCATGTGGGAATCGTGCCGGACGATGCCGCTGATCAAGGGGGTTTTCTCGGGGATCCCCTATTTCGCCCGCCCCTTCATTCCGGCGCTGCTCCTTACTCACCTCGCTTCCCCCTAATCGGCTGTAAAAACCTCTATGTTAAGAGCTACCCAAATCACTTCACTCTCTCGCATT
The DNA here is from genome assembly GCA_002778355.1 of Clitarchus hookeri. Taxonomy (NCBI): domain Eukaryota; kingdom Metazoa; phylum Arthropoda; class Insecta; order Phasmatodea; family Phasmatidae; genus Clitarchus; species Clitarchus hookeri. Next base: position 19,137 of record NQII01007425.1, read on the forward strand.
TGTTTTCAAACAGTTTGATTAATGATATCGTGTTTACGTACGTTGGGGTAGCTGAAATGTATAGAAATTTTTTACATACGTATATCTTTTTTGTTCGCTTTTGAGTATTTTATGTGCTTTGTATATCTTAATAAATAAATGCTCTATACCCGAGTGGAAGCAACTGTCATCCAATAATGCGATACCTCTTTTATGTATTTAATCGTCAGTTAACTAAGTGAACATTTACGGTTTAGCAACTTTTGTATCGTAGCTTAATAGGCGTGGCCCGTGGCCGTACCTTAAACGTTAGCCAGAAAGAAAACTTATGTCGTGGTGATGGCGATCCAAGAAGGAAGACAGTTTTTTGAGGCATCTTGATAAGTTTCTCAAATAGGGACATCCGATTATAAAGAAAACACTTACAGTCCAAAGTTTAAGGCCTTATAATTACAGATTTTAACTGAAAGGGTGGCTACGACATTCGAAACCAGGCGATCTGAAGGCAACAGCATGAGGTTGTATCGAGATGATAATTTCGAGCCGTTGAATTCATATAATTATTAAAATAAACAGGCAACACTTGTTATAAGCAATGTGGCTCTCTTGAAATTTCCCAAAATTCTTAACTTAATTCGTGTGAGATGATAGAAATGTTGTTTGACATAAGTGTATCTCATTCCTACCGCTTTTGATATTTAATTTTACAGGTTGCTGATTGCAAAACTAATTCACTGAATGTTCTTAAAATTTGTATTTTGATTAAAGACGCCACCTTACTGTACATTTGATTACACTTACTTAAGAGAGAAACAAGAGTCAATTTGAGGATAACATATTTTTATTTGCAGTTGAATGGGAGCTCAAAAAATTAGAATAATTTTGAAGACAATGTTTTTTTGTTATAGAAGTNTATTTTTATTTGCAGTTGAATGGGAGCTCAAAAAATTAGAATAATTTTGAAGACAATGTTTTTTTGTTATAGAAGCATAAATGCTTATTTTTATGAGACAGGAGTCTTAGAAAAAATAGATTATGAACATAAAATAAGAATTGGAAAACTGTGTTTCATGCCACAGATAATAAAAAAAAGGTTAAGTTTTTAATTTGTAATAGTTACAATTTTGTAGAACGAGATACACTTTTTAAAATCAAAATCCGATTAGTTTTAATGGTACTCTCAAACACCAAAACGATTTAATACAGATCAGGTCGAAATGCAATAACACAGCTACCACGGCACAACTGAATATGACGGAAGACGGTGCAGCGTGCGTATGTAAATAAGAACTTTGGAAATGTTACTCTTCCTTGGTGCGCTATGTTTTGTCACTGCTCCGCCAGGAGTGCTAAGATCGCTAATGTAGCAAAATGATCAGTGACTAGTAGAAGGCATAGGCCTATTGTGTGTTTGAGTTAGTGAGGACCGATTCGATTATAATTGTGCAAAGACATTTCCGCGCGCTTTAGTACTGATCCAGTATCTTGGAAGAACATATATACAATCTGGTACAAACAGTTCCAAGAGACTGGGCCTCTGTGTAAACAGAAGCGCATCAGCACCCGGGCGTAAACAATCAAACTGCCGACAGAATTAGGGAAGCATTGTGCAAGTCATGAACTACAGCTTTCCGCGAAAACCACACGGCATGTTATTCGTACGNTGAAAACCATATGGCATGTTATTCGTACGCAGTTGACGTAGTACAAACCCTTTAAACTGCAATTGGCAAAAGCTTGGACAGAAAATTAAACGAACTCACGCTACCAGTTTTGTTATTAGAAATGCAATCCGACATGGATGATGACAATTTTGCATGTTGTCTTGTTTTCAGTGATAAAGCTACTTCTCATGTAAACGGGAAAGTAGATTGCCATAATCTGGGAATATGACGCACATAGAANGATCGCTAATGTAGCAAAATGATCAGTGACTAGTAGAAGGCATAGGCCTATTGTGTGTTTGAGTTAGTGAGGACCCCGATTCGATTATAATTGTGCAAAGACATTTCCGCGCGCTTTAGTACTGATCCAGTATCTTGGAAGAACATATATACAATCTGGTACAAACAGTTCCAAGAGACTGGGCCTCTGTGTAAACAGAAGAGCATCAGCACCCGGGCGTAAACAATCAAACTGCCGACAGAATTAGGGAAGCATTGTGCAAGTCATGAACTACAGCTTTCCGNCAGAATTAGGGAAGCATTGTGCAAGTCATGAACTACAGCTTTCCGCGAAAACCACACGGCATGTTATTCGTACGCAGTTGACGTAGTACAAACCCTTTAAACTGCAATTGGCAAAAGCTTGGACAGAAAATTAAACGAACTCACGCTACCAGTTTTGTTATTAGAAATGCAATCCGACATTGATGATGATAATTTTGCATGTGGTCTTTTTTCAGTGATAAAGCTACTTCTCATGTAAACGGGAAAGTAGATTGCCATAATCTGGGAATATGACGCACATAGAANTTTTCAGTGATAAAGCTACTTCTCATGTAAACGGGAAAGTAGATTGCCATAATCTGGGAATATGACGCACATAGAATTCTCACGTTTCGATTGAGCATGATCGAGATTCACCAAAGTCCAACGCGTTTAGTGCACTATCTCAAAGGCGAGTCTATCGCCTATTTTTTTGGAGCATACCTTTAACGAGATAAATTAGCTCGACCTACTCCAATAGTGGCCAATTCCGCAGCTTAGTTGAGGACTCAAGAGACTACTTTCACCAATAATACGTGACACCACATCGTTATCACTGTGAGGTACAATATTACCTCAATGAAATTCTGTCTTACAGCTCGATTGATCGTACGGCTGCCGAAGATCTTGCATTTATAAATCGGCCACCAAGGTAATATGGCCTTACCTCTTGAGATTTTTGTTTTTGGGGATATGCGAACGATAATATGCGTGTTACGCTCCTTCTCATATCTCATGTCTGTGNACTCAAAGAGACTACTTTCACGAACAATATGTGACACCACGTCGTTATTACTGTGAGGTACAATATTACCTCAATGAAATTCTGTCTTACAGCTCGATTGATCGTACGGCTGCCGAAGATCTTGCATTTATAAATCGGCCACCAAGGTAATATGGCCTTACTTNTATAAATCGGCCACCAAGGTAATATGGCCTTACTTCTTGAGATTTTTGTTTTTGGGGATATGCGAACGATAATATGCGTGTTACGCTCCTTCTCATATCTCATGTCTGTGTTGCAAAGGTTCATTTCGTTTTCACTGTCTGCTGGATGGTAAAATTAAATGTAACATTCTAAATATAATTTTATAAAAAAATTTGCCTTGAGACTATTTGTCAAGTAACTCCTAAGATTATTCAAAACAGAAGAAACGGTATCGCTTAAAGTAGAAAATTTAATTTGATATACTATCTTTACTTAAACAATGAGGGCAATCATGTAAACTACACCGAGTTTAGTGGCTGTATATTTCAAAATTTCAGTATGTTGAGATCGGGTGTTTCCTGAGATAAGAAAGAACAATTGTACATTTCAGAGCACTTCCAAATTCGAACATCTCCATTTAGTATAGTTGAAAATAACAGAAGTCTGTGGTCGTGTATAGATATTTAGTTTATACAATGTTTTGTATTATATTAACTCTTCAAGTATCATTAAGACATTGTGTGGCAGAAAAGACAAATTATCGCAAAGAAAATTTAATAATGTTCTTAGGTGACTCCTGAATCACAGGTTTGGTAAAAGCAAGTATAATTTTTTCAGAGATGTGTATTAATGTACGAATATAAAGTTATAATCTTGGATAACGATATTATTTTTTAACTGGCGTAGTCAGTGATATGCTTATTTTTATTTATGTGCAAATATTATAAGCAATCATTTATAAAGTTCGGGGACAGGGCATTTATTAATTCTTGGGTGGCACTATCTCTAATAGCAACCTACGCTGAACCAAAGCTTGGCATTTGGCTGTAAAGGTCAGCTGTATGGTGGGCTGAAAAAGGCATAGTAATACAGTGTTGACCCAACGTAATGTGCCAAAGAAAATTTATCACCACGGTAATGTATGTTATGAGGCTACATAGCACCTCCTCCCTTAAGGCAATGATGCCACTGAATCAGAAAATGCTAGAACGTATCACAAATTTAACTTGTTTAATAATTAAAATAGTTGGTTTATAGTTGATAACATTTTAGTTAACATACTGTTTAAAAGTGGTACGCATTTTTCTGTTGGGCCAACGCAAGAAATATTTTATTTCAAATAATGGAACAATACTTCAAAATGAGGGGGAAAATTCTAAAAGTTAAACAAGTTGTTTTCATTAGGTTCGGTCCAAGTACCGAACGTTTTCTGTTAGCCCATAAAAAAAAATTCCGTGCGACACAACAAGCGCGGAGACCACGACAGACTTTCACCGTGTTTGAGCGCAATTGCCGCTCCGTCACCCCCGGCCGACATCAACATTAGCAGGGTGCGTGGTTCAACATTAGCTATTTAGCAGCTGATGGCTAACCTCCCCCCACCCCCCTCACCATTCCGCCATTAAGCAATTCGTGCTTTGTCCGTTTGTCCCGCCCGAGGACTAATTGCGGCCATTTGCTTGCCGTGCTCGTCCCAACAAATGTCGCGTACCCCCCACGGTCTGTTGATTGTTCCTCGGTGGCTGCGTTCATCTCGCCGCGTTTCGCCATTTTAGAGCCACCCTGAAGCTTCTTGTCGCACTGCGCTCTGATATAGTTCCTAAAAGTCGCGTTTTTAAATAGTGTAGCTATGTAGGTGTAGTTGGTTTATACTCTTTCGCAGCCATAAATTGAGAGCTAGTTATATTGTTTTCGCGTAATGTGACTTTATCCTTCATTACTTGGATAAATGTTGATGTGTTCATATTAATATAGTTATAATAAGTAGTATGTATTACGTTGGTTTCACCCCACATTTTTGAATCAATCATTTAAATTAAATTATTACCATTTGAACGTAAAAGGAACGAAAAAGTAACTATCAACACTAATTTTCACTTCGCTCAAAACAGTGTCAATAACCTCCCTTTTATTATTTTTTATCATAAAATGTTTTTTTTTCTAAACTCCAGAAGGACCTACATCACAAATATGCGCCATAAAAGTATGTGCCATAAAAACATAATATATTAGTTCTTCCCCAGATATTTTTAATCAATCATTTTCATAAAAAAAAAATTGCATTACAGAATAAAAGAGACTATCAACATTAATTTTTGTTATCACTCAACTTGGCAATGCTAACCTCTTTTCATTCTCTTTCATCTCAATATTATACTTCTTCATTGAAAAAGTACAGATGCAAAACCTACTCGTTAATAAAATTATATTTAAATATTTTTGATTAAAAATATTTATGCAATCAGCAAAATAATACATGGATATAATTATATTTAAGGTTTCTCTAAATTGTGCAACGGTTGACCTTTTCCTACCTTTCATATCTCAATATGTAGAAAAAGTATATCTTTCATTTATTAGATTTATAATATTTTCATCAATTGACTTTGCATATCGTTCTGGTAGTATAATCTTATACTCCTCGTCAAGAATATATAAATACGTTTTTACTATACTTAGTTACATAATTTTGAAAATCTGTAGCTTAACACTATACATTCTTATCGAGCTCTTGTGTTGAGTAAATACGAATGACTCATTCAACATTTTAAACACGGATAATATTTTCGAATTTTTATTTATATGTATACAATTTATTAAAAATGTTATATATAAAATAAACAGAGATATTTAATATTTGACAGAAAACCAATAAAATAAATATAATAATGTTCCACAAATAAAAGTTATTATTTGATGTGAAACCTTCTGTTTTTCAAAACCTTAAATTCCATACCTTTGGAATATTTTAAGTAAGTTATATGTTATCTCAATGTTGGAAACAGCACCAGTAAGCGATTGGTACTTAATGTTAAGTTGGGCCCACATCGCGTACCCAAAATTATTCCAACGAGAGAAATGGCTATATTTATGATGAAATAAAACAAAAATTTAGCATTATTTCTTAAAAGCTATGTTTTTTAAACACCCAAGCCATATATTATTTAAAATTTACTCTGTTGGGCATATGTGAGTTATTTGTTGGAGAATATATTATCGGCATTTGTTGTTTATACTTTCGTTGGGCCAACATTGTAAAACCATCACAATGCCACTAATATGAAAATCGTTTTATATTTTATAAACTACGAATGTTTTTCAAGACTTGAGATACGTTCTGTTTTAAATATGTTGTGTCAATGTTGGGAACACAGTGAATGGTAAATGGTATTTATCGTTAAATTGGGTCAAAATCGTGTAATTAACACTATGCCAACAATGGGGAATGAAATAAAATAATTATTTCGTACAGTTTTCTTAAAAGCTGTTTTTTTTTAACACACGAACCACGTCTTATTTAAAATTGACTTTGTTTGCCATGTGTTGGAAAACTTACTGCCACCATTTGGTATTTAGGTATACTTTCGTTGGGCATTAACTGTAAAACCATGATAAAGTCACTGATAAAAAAGTTTTAAGTGTAAAAATATATATTTTTTTCGCAGGATATGATTTACGAAGTCTTTCCCAAATTAATTTACATTAATTTTTTTAATTTATGTAGTAAGACAATATTGTGAACGTAACATATGTTGAGTGGTACTTTTATATGTTGGGTGAAAATTGCGTTATAAGCATTATGTTGACACACGATATTATTAAAACGCTTAATTGTTCAGGTTTTTTAAGTAATAAACAGTCTATAGTTTTATACTGGATACTAGTTGGGACATACTTGCGATTATTTGAAAGAGAATTACAGGAGCTATGTAATTTTTATATTATTAAATGCAAGAAGTTAGTGGATTAACTGGTTTGGCAAAATTTATTTAACTTTTTATACAAATATTTAGATATATTTATAAGTTATTCATAAAAATAAAACGTCATTTAAAAAATTAAAAAAGCTAACATAATATATAAAAGATACAAAATAAATTCAGCCAATGACTAATGTAGAGATATCTTAAATATAAATACATTAATAATTTATTTTGGGGAATATAGAATTGTTTTGAATCAAAATATTTTTGAAATATACTTTGATTAAAGAGGGAGTATTACATTATATGTCGCTTCTGGATCTGTATCTTTTTAAATAAATAATTATTAACATAAAAATACTGAAAAGGGGATTATCGATTATAAGTTGAGCGATAAAAAATTTGTGTTTATAGTAATTTTTATCATCTTTAGTAGTTATACGGTTTTAAACGAAAACGTTTGATTCAAAAAATTTGTGGAAGAACCAACACATAATGTTCTATAAACTTTATTTTTATGGTGCATAGTTTGTAGCCCAGATTTTTATGTTGTAGATTTTTCTGGAGTTTCGAAAAAAAATTACATTTTAAGGTAAAAAAAGAATAAAAAGGGGATTGTCGACATTAATTTGAGCGGAGCAAACGTTAGTGCTGATAATGTTTTTTTTTAGGTTAAACTGTTAATATTTTAATAAAAATTATTGATTAAAAAATCTAGGATAGAACCAACATATTATATACTACTATTATATGTATATAACTCTTGCTACAACTATTCCTTTACCAGTTAAAGTTTAGTCATCTATGCGAAAAAGATACAGCGCGGATTTTTCATACAATTAGCTATACCCCATTGTGCTTGTTAGAACACACTTCGCTCGTAGTATGAAGCAAAGGATAAATATTTCCATATAAATACTTGGCGATCATAAACGGGTTGCCTTAAAATTATACAAGACTAGAAACTTCTGCATTCTCTTTAATGTATTCTTGTGTCTGCATCAGAGTGACTGAAGGATTGAAACGGTATAGAAGGGGATCAACAATCCTTGCAGCATGCAATTTGTAATGGAATCGACGAAAACAGCAGCCCTGTAACGTTGAAGTAGCCTTACAGGTATTATATCAGAAGATATTGAGAATTCCTTGAAAGCACGAATCATTTCACTTTCGCCGAGTTTAAAACTTCATGAGAGTGTAGAGACTTCTTCCGACTACTCTGCTCATTCTTACGCCCTCATCGGTTTGTCGTATTTCGAATTAAAAACATTAACATTTATATAAGTATTTCGAGCCAGTTATCAACGTTGTCAGCAGAAACATTCCTTGAATTCCGGGAAACAGGAACACATACAGTCCATCAGGGACGGAATGGAATGTTTAGTACAAACTTCTCACTGGTTTACAGCTAAGTCAAGTCGGAGACGTGGCCGGATATTTCTGATTCTGAAACACTCTAAGCAAAAGGTATCTCGCGTGTATTACATGCAAGAAAAACCATTCCTTGTGAGTAAACTACGGAGGATAAAAATAATTTGCTGTGACGTTTTCATCTTTATTTATTGAAACCCACTTATTTAATTTTGATGTTGTTACTACTTTGCTTTGNCTCACTGGTTTACAGCTAAGTCAAGTCGGAGACGTGGCCGGATATTTCTGATTCTGAAACACTCTAAGCAAAAGGTTTCTCGCGTGTATTACATGCAAGAAAAACCATTCCTTGTGAGTAAGCTACGGAGGATAAAAATAATTTGCTGTGACGTTTTCATCTTTATTTATTGAAACCCACTTATTTAATTTTGATGTTGTTACTACTTTGCTTTGTAAAAAAACTATATAGCAAAAACTACATTAAAAACCTATAAATATATATGACTACATGCTTCTGTTACTGTAAGTTCACAAAATAACACGATGGCACAAGCGCCTGCCTTATATTCAGGATAGTAGACGACTAACCGCGACAATGGATCGCATGGACATAGGATGGTGCGAAGGTTGGAAACTGCCGCTAGATGTCTCTGGTATGTAGAAACTGGAGAAAAAAAAACCTACGGTTACACTAAGATCACGATTAAAATTCATGCTACGAAAAACAAAGCACATGCATGGGAGAGTGTAGTAGCCAAGAATTTCTCAAAGTGGTTGCTAACTAAAGGAGAAGGAGAGATGTTACAGTGGCGTTAGTGGTGCTGACACACGTTGTAATAAGTACAAATACTAGAAGAAACACTAATACATCTTCATATATTAAAATGAATCAGTTTTTACAGAAATTAAATATTTCTATCATAATTACAAGCTTGTTAGTAACTTCAGTACTTACTGATCATAAGCTTAGAATCAAAGAAGGAATGGATTACCCACACCCTGGCTACGCCCCTGGTATAGAAAGAAGCACTGGTATAAAGTGCGGTGGAATGAGTGACTACATCATCTGGCGTGTTTGCGTACCAGATGTCGACTACTGCAAACTTATTGACTGGGCTGCCCTAGGGTACCTTGGTTGAGTTGAGAACGATTTTCTGTCCGTGATTTCCTTAAGATCTCGAATATGAAGGTACATATGTCGAAGTATCAAATTTTGGCCTTCAGTGATCCCCACCCTTATCAACGCAGGGTAGATTTTTTACTCCTAGTTTACGTTTTTCTACATGTTTTTATTTTAATTATGGATAAGCATGCACGATAAAATACGATACGAAATTACCAAAATTTCCGGAAAATTCTTTACTTGTCAAATAATCCGTCGAAAGTGGAGCGCATGTTTCTAAAACTTTTTACCTGCCATTGTTTCACTGCTGAAACATGATTTTGATCATTTATTTTCTATTATAAAAATAAGTATAGTTGTTAAGTTTATTTTTTTCCTGATTAAAGCAAGTCTTTTTTAATATCACAAATTTTTTCAGTGACCATATTATGCGTTTTATTAACCAAAGTCATTTTTGAAAATTGCTATTTTTAAGGTGTTACACATTCCTAATTGTGTTTTTACTTTTTTTTATGATAGTAATTTTTATATTAATTGAGAATGTCGTGGGGGGAGGGGACCTTAGGAAGAGTACAGGAATGTAACAATTTTACAAACATTCAATTATAACGTTTATCTGGGTCGCAGACATTTTGACGTTCCATAAGTGAAATATTGGCGGGTTGTGGTTAGTGTGCGAGTACTCAACCCGGACACGTCACCGCACGCCTTCCTGTGCAAGGCTCTATACCTGCTTCGGAGTGCAGCCCGCTCCCACTTAGTTCTATTTCAGCGTTCTAAGGGTCGGGCTGTTCAATGTTTTGTTACTGTTAGTTTGTTAGTTCGGTACTGTGCGTGCTTTTATGGCGAGTGGATCAGTGTTTCGTACAGTGCATGAGGCACTCGAGTACTTGTTCTCTTTGAAGGAGTCTGATCTCCTTGAAAACTCTGATGAGGAATATGACTTATGCCAATTATCTCCAGCAGAGAATGAACGGGTGACGGATAACGAAGGCATTGATAAAATTTTGGGAGATGTGGAGCCGACCGACGTTTGTAGACGATTAAGTTGGTTTATAAAATCTGGTGCATCTGTGTCCAATGAAGAACTTACACAATCTATTCCTTCAACTAGTACAAAGTCGTAAAAAAATCTTCTATAAGTACAGCTAAACTTAATTATAGTGAAAGAAAAACATATCCCAGACAGAACCAAATTGGCAAAAAACTATTAGCTTCAATTATGCCATTCCTTCTGAAAACCAAGCAAAACTCAGTGATAAATTTCCTTATTTGGTATCGCCAGAGCCCATTGACCTGTTTTTTTTTAGTTCATAAGCAATTAATACCTTATCCATCTGGCAGAAATGAGCACTGTCTATGCGGCACGACATAGTAGTTGCTTGCAATTTGAATGGAAAGACATAGCTCGGTTTTTCGGATTTTTGCTCCTAAGTGGTTCCCATTCTGTGCCCACGGAAGACTTCTACTGGAGTGTTGCGTAGGATGTTGAGGTTCACATTGTTCCTACTGTTATATCAAGAAACATATTTAGAGAAATGAAGAATAATTTCCATGTAATGGATAATTCGAAGATAAACTCGGATGACAGATTAGCCAAAATTATACCACTGTATGATGAACTAAATAAACAGTTCATCAAATTTGGCATCTTCCACAACACACTTAGTATTGACGAACCTATGGTATCTTATTATGGTCACCATTCATGCAGAATGTTTATTAGAGGAAAGCCAATTAGATTTGGCTATAAAATTTGGATGTTGTGTTCCTCAAATGGCTGTCCCTTAAAATGGAGGTATTNGGAAAGCCAATTAGATTTGGCTATAAAATTTGGATGTTGTGTTCCTCAAATGGCTGTCCCTTAAAATGGAGGTATTCTCAGGAAAGAGTGACTCAAGTAACCCCCTTGGAAAACGGGCAGTGAACCATTTGCCGACTGCTCTTTCCAATCCTTAAGAAGTAGCAGTATATTTCGACAAGTTCTTTACTTCTTATGACTTATTGTCAGAACTTAGCAACAAAAACATAAAAGCCACAGAGACAGTCAGGGAAAACAGGATTGCAAAATGGCCTGGGATCTCCCGTTTCCCCCGCCCTTGCATCCCGGCGCTGCTCCATTCTCACCTAATTTCACCATCATCGGCCCTCAAGACCTCGTTGTTAAGAGCGGCCCAAATCTCTCAACTCAACTCGAGCTTGGAGTTGGCAAATTATTTTGAACTAAGAACAGAAATTGTTTATCACGTAATTGTTAATATATAATTACGCGGTAAACAATTTATGTTCTTAGTTCAAAATAATTTGCCAACTCCAAGTTGAGTTGAGAGATTTGGGCGTCGCTTAAAAACGAGGTCTTGAGAGCCGATGATATTATATATATATATATATATACNATACTAGAAGAAACACTAATACATCTTCATATATTAAAATGAATCAGTTTTTACAGAAATTAAATATTTCTATCACAATTACAAGCTTGTTAGTAACTTCAGTACTTACTGATCATAAGCTTAGAATCAAAGAAGGAATGGATTACCCACACCCTGGCTATGCCCCTGGTATATCAAATTTTGGCCTTCAGTGATCCCCACCCTTATCAACGCAGGGTAGATTTTTTACTCCTAGTTTACGTTTTTCTACATGTTTTTATTTTAATTATGGATAAGCATGCACGATAAAATACGATACGAAATTACCAAAATTTCCGGAAAATTCTTTACTTGTCAAATAATCCGTCGAAAGTGGAGCGCGTGTTTATAAAACCTTTTACCTGCCATTGTTTCACTGCTGAAACATGATTTTGATAATTTATTTTCTATTATAAAAATAAGTATAGTTGTTAAGTTTATTTTTTTCCTGATTAAAGCAAGCCTTTTTTAATATCACAAATTTTTTCAGTGACCATATTATGCGTTTTATTAACCAAAGTCATTTTTGAAAATTGCTATTTTTAAGGTGTTACACATTCCTAATTGTGTTTTTNAAGGAATGGATTACCCACACCCTGGCTATGCCCCTGGTATATCAAATTTTGGCCTTCAGTGATCCCCACCCTTATCAACGCAGGGTAGATTTTTTACTCCTAGTTTACGTTTTTCTACATGTTTTTATTTTAATTATGGATAAGCATGCACGATAAAATACGATACGAAATTACCAAAATTTCCGGAAAATTCTTTACTTGTCAAATAATCCGTCGAAAGTGGAGCGCGTGTTTATAAAACCTTTTACCTGCCATTGTTTCACTGCTGAAACATGATTTTGATAATTTATTTTCTATTATAAAAATAAGTATAGTTGTTAAGTTTATTTTTTTCCTGATTAAAGCAAGCCTTTTTTAATATCACAAATTTTTTCAGTGACCATCTTATGCGTTTTATTAACCAAAGTCATTTTTGAAAATTGCTATTTTTAAGGTGTTACACATTCCTAATTGTGTTTTTCCTTTTTTTTTATGATAGTAATTTTTATATTAATTCAGAATGTCGTGGGGGGAGGGGACCTTAGGAAGAGTACAGGAATGTAACAATTTTACAAACATTCAATTATAACGTTTACCTGGGTCACTGGTGTCGCAGACATTTTGACGTTCCATAAGTGAAATATTGGCGGGTTGTGGTTAGTGTGCGAGTACTCAACCCGGACACGTCACCGCACGCCTTCCTGTGCAAGGCTCTATACCTGCTTCGGAGTGCAGCCCGCTCCCACTTAGTTCTATTTCAGCGTTCTAAGGGTCGGGCTGTTCAATGTTTTGTTACTGTTAGTTTGTTAGTTCGGTACTGTGCGTGCTTTTATGGCGAGTGGATCAGTGTTTCGTACAGTGAATGAGGCACTCGAGTACTTGTTCTCTTTGAAGGAGTCTGACCTCCTTGAAAACTCTGATGAGGAATATGACTTGTGCCAATTATCTCCAGCAGAGAATGAACGGGTGACGGATAACGAAGGCATTGATAAAAATTTGGGAGATGTGGAGCCGACCGACGTTTGTGGACGATTAAGTTGGTTTATAAAATCTGGTGCATCTGTGTCCAATGAAGAACTTACACAATCTATTCCTTCAACTAGTACAAAGTCGTAAAAAAATCTTCTATAAGGACAGCTAAACAAAATTATAGTGAAAGAAAAACATATCCCAGACAGAACCAAATTGGCAAAAAACTATTAGCTTCAATTATGCCATTCCTTCTGAAAACCAAGTAAAACTCAGTGATAAATTTCCTTATTTGGTATCGCCAGAGCCCATTCACCTGTTGTTTTTAGTTCATAAGCAATTAATACCTTATCCATCTGGCAGAAATGAGCACTGTCTATGCGGCACGGCATAGTAGTTGCTTGCAATTTGAATGGAAAGACATAGCTCGGTTTTTCGGATTATTGCTCCTAAGTGGTTCCCATTCTGTGCCCACGGAAGACTTCTACTGGAGTGTTGCGGAGGATGTTGAGGTTCACATTGTTCCTACTGTCATATCAAGAAACATATTTAGAGAAATGAAGACTAATTTCCATGTAATGGATAATTCGAAGATAAACTCGGATGACAGATTAGCCAAAATTATACCACTGTATGATGAACTAAATAAACAGTTCATCAAATTTGGCATCTTCCACAACACACTTAGTATTGACGAACCTATGATATCTTATTATGGTCACCATTCATGCAGAATGTTTATTAGGGGAAAGCCAATTAGATTTGGCTATAAAATTTGGATGTTGTGTTCCTCAAATGGCTGTCCCTTAAAATGGAGGTATTCTCAGGAAAGAGTGACTCAAGTAACCCCCTTGGAAAACGGGCAGTGAACCATTTGCCGACTGCTCTTTCCAATCCTTAAGAAGTAGCAGTATATTTCGACAAGTTCTTTACTTCTTATGACTTATTGTCAGAACTTAGCAACAAAAACATAAAAGCCACAGAGACAGTCAGGGAAAACAGGATTGCAAAATGGCCTGGGATCTCCCGTTTCCCCCGCCCTTGCATCCCGGCGCTGCTCCATTCTCACCTAATTTCACCATCATCGGCCCTCAAGACCTCGTTGTTAAGAGCGGCCCAAATCTCTCAACTCAACTCGAGCTTGGAGTTGGCAAATTATTTTGAACTAAGAACAGAAATTGTTTATCACGTAATTGTTAATATATAATTACGCGGTAAACAATTTATGTTCTTAGTTCAAAATAATTTGCCAACTCCAAGTTGAGTTGAGAGATTTGGGCGTCGCTTAAAAACGAGGTCTTGAGAGCCGATGATATTATATATATATATATATATACTTTCTTTCTTGACTGGCTTATGCATGTGATGTTGCTTCATCTCGCCTTTAAATAATACCGGTTACGCCGATACATGTATTGTCAACAAGGCCTTCAAGAGCATTTCCTGGTTATACTGGCAACTCAAAAATGTTATTTCCTTTGTAAATGTCCGGTGGTATATCGCAGTAAACCTCGTTGCTTTCATGTGAGCCGAGGAACAGGAAAAACNATTTCCTTTGTAAATGTCCGGTGGTATATCGCAGTAAACCTCGTTGCTTTCATGTGAGCCGAGGAACAGGAAAAACTACTTCGTCGTGTAATTTCACGACATTCGGTCGTCAGAGAAGCAGCAGCTTATATCTTCGGGTCACGTGCGCTCTTTTTCTCTCTGCGAAAGAATGCGTCCATTGCCGGCTTTACGCCTACGAAAGGGGGGCCTCGTGTTGCTCGAGCGGCGCGTGCTTGAATTGCCTTCAGGCCGGCGCAACGTCCTTATACTTCACTTTGTTAAGCCCTCTCATTTGGAATAATAGTCAATAAATATATTTTATTGTGGCATTGGACGTTTACTTTCGAGTCAGGTGAAATATACATACTGTGTCCATTACTTAAATGGCATACATTTATTTCTAAAATTGGCGGAAGGATAAAATATTGCTAATAGGAAAAAGTAACTAGGGCCTCAAAAGTGCTCACTTTACCGTGAACAGTCAATACACGGAGGGTTGGTGCCCGTGGTATTCGTCGCTGCCGCACGCTCTTGAACATTCCCATACATTTACGGGAATTTTTACGGAAATTCACAGTTTATATACGGGAAAACTGGACTGACGTCCGCAAATACACAATACGGGAGGTTTCCGTATTTCCTATAGCTTCGGGTTTCTGGAAAAAGTTGAGAGATTTGAGCGGCTCTTAACATCGAGGTCTTGAGAGCCGATGAGCGTGAAGCGAGGTGAGTATGGAGGAGTGGCGACGGAATGCAAGGTGCTGGGGAAACGGGAGATCCCCGAGAAAGCCCGTCGACCAGCGGCATCGTCCGGCACGATTCACACGAGGAAATCCGGGAGCGTCCCCCCCCCCC